>LGRX02034537.1:0-50215 GCA_001247695.2 Cymbomonas tetramitiformis
CGCCGCACTCTCGATGCACTCTCGCTGCACTCTTATTGGATGAGAATTTGATCTGTGGTTCTACTCTCTGTGTGTTTGTTGGCCTGTCTCCTCGGTTGGAGGACCGCGTCACGCTCTTGGCACTCTTCGCCTTGCGCTCTTTCTCACGAGAAGCCCGCTGCGGATGGCCCCTCAGCCCCTCACTACCGCACTTCCCGGCTTAACCCGGATCACTGCAGCCAGGCGGGAGCGCCTCGGGGAATATGCACTGCGGTTTGGTCGCGGCAGAGGCCCCTTTCTTGGCTTTCTTGACAGTGCAAATGAATCTAGCGTCTCCTGCTCCTCCCTCCCGCCTGCCCGCCCTCTCTCTCTCTCATTTCGTCTCACGAGCGCTCTCTGCCTGCTCCCGCCCTGCCGGGCTTTGAAAGCATCTCCGAGCACCAGTGGATGCCACAGCTGATGGCGAGCGCTGAGGCTGCGCCTGTGGGTGGCGGGGACGCGACGCAGAGCGGCACTGGGGTGCTGTGCGGACGAGTGCAGTTCATCAACCACCCCTCCAAAAAGTTCCATGTGAAGCAGGTGGCGCCCTTTCTCTCTACGAGCTCCCGGCTTTGAGTGTTGAGGTTCTAGGTCAATCCGGGCGGCGTGCAGAGAAGGCTGTAGAGGGCCGCGGGGCGCTCGAGGGAGCGGCAGCTCGCGCACGCGCCCTCTCCCTCGAGGCATGCAGCGCGCCAGTTCCACGAGCACAGCACATGGTGCGAGCGGCGTCCGGCGGAGGATGAGCAACGGTGGGGTGAGGGGGGCGCATGGGGGGGCGAGGGCGGCATGGGGGCGAGGGAAAGCACAGATCAAATGCACGAAGGGGCACATCTTCAACGAATGGCTGGTGTTCCACAAGGACGAGCCCGAGCTGTGCCCGAAGGTGCGGCTCCTCTGCCTCAACACTTGCCTCAGCCCCCACCGCCGCCCCCGCTCGCCTGAGCGCGCTCCGAGGTTCGACCCTGCGCCGCGCCCCTGGGCGAGATCACCACGGGGCGCCTGCGAGCTGCGGAGGGGTGAGCGGGGCCCGGCAGGTGGTGCTCCACGCAATGAGCGACATGAAGCTGCGGAGGGGGGAGCGGGGCCCGGCAGGTGGTGCTCCACGCGATGAGCAATATGAAGCTGCGGAGGGGGGAGCGGGCCCGGCAGGTGGTGCTCCACGCGATGAGCGACATGAAGCTGCGGAGGGGGAGCGGGCCCGGCAGGTGCTCCACGCGATGAGCGACATGAAGCTGCGGAGGGGGGAGCGGGGCCCGGCAGGTGGTGCTCCACGCGATGAGCGACATGAAGCTGCGGAGGGGGGAGCGGGGCCCGGCAGGTGGTGCTCCACGCGATGAGCGACATGAAGTTGGTGCTGATCCCCAAGTGCATGTTCTTCATCTGCACCGACCGCAGGCCGAAGGTGCCCCCTCCGCACACCACCCCCCCCCTCCCGTGTTACGCTCCTGGTAGCTAATCGCCGCCCACCGAGCAGGCGATTCGAGTCTTGGCGAGTTCCGAGCTCACGGGGCACGCCCGTGGCAGCGCCTGAAACCCGGGTTGGGGGGGGTCCACGCAGGCGCTCGAGCACCTGAAGAAGGCCATGCTCGCCTCCTGGTCACCCCGAGTGTACGACCCTCTTGACAAGGAGTACCTAGCCAAGCAGGCCATGCTATCCGACATGTGCGTGACGGCGTGCCGCCGCCTCGGCGGCACACACTACTTCCTGGCTAGTCAGGTCCTATTAGCCCAACCCGTAACCCCGCTCTCCCCTCCCCCAGCTCCGCTAAGCCCCCCCGCCCCACCTTTGGCTCCCGTGCCACTGATCAACGACATGCTGCAGAAAGATTCAACTAGGACTGGATTGGCCATGAGCTCTGAAATGAGGAGAATTCAGCATCTCTTGCTAAGCGGAATGCTTTGAATAGCGATCCAACGGTTGGGCCGCCAACGACAGTGACGGACGACCAGGTGATCGTACGGCGAAGGGCGCGGCGTGTGGACTGCGGCGCTCACGTTCGTTGACCCACTCACGAGTAGCATGGTGTCGGGAGCAGGCCTTGGAGCTGATGATATCCGGCCTATTTAACGAGCTGAGGGACCGGGTGGAGGTGATGATGATTATGTGGGGCCGCGTGCTGGACATCAACAACTTCACGGACTTGATCCGCCTGCTGGAGCCCCGGGACCAGGTGATCGCGGGGTTCCAGATGGGCTACATCAATTTCATGTCGCTTGGTACGTCAAAATCGACCCACGAATTTACACCGCATCCTCCACCATCCCGGCCCACTTTCCCCGCACCTGAACCCTTTGAGCTCCCCTGATTCCAAGAGCTAGGCCCCGTCTTCCGCACAGTCAAACAACGGCCTCCTGCCCTCCCCTCAGTGCGCCGGCTACACCCTAACCCTCCTATGAGAGCACGGCCCGCAGCCCAGAACCTCTCGGAAGGAACAAAGCGCTTCATTTTGTTTTGGCAGCCCAAACGGCTGCGATGCCACGTGGCTGCAGGTGTGCAAAACTGGTTTCTCAAACTGCACGAATTGCGGAGCCGGTTGCCCAATCATGGTGATGCCGATCAATCAGGCGGGCGCCTTTTGTCTCATCAGTCTTTGACAGCGCCTTTGCATTTGTTACCGCGACCATGCAAAGGCTGGGTGGCTGTCACGATGGGCAGTGGGCGGCATGAAACGGCGGGTCAATCCGAGGGTGGACAACAGGCAAGCCCGAGATGCAGTACAGGCTGTTCCTGGAGCGTCCTGACGACCTGTTTGTCGCGCGCCAGCTTTGCAAGCTTGCAGTGTGTCCCTTCCCCTCCCCGCCTCCCCCCGCGCATCCCTCACCTCCAACCCTGCTTGTTGGATCAGTGAAAACGAGCGATCCTGCTCGTTGGATCAGCGATGACGAGTAATCCTGCTCGTTGGATCAGTGATGACGAGTAATCCTGCTCGTTGGATCAGTGGTGACGAGTAATCCTGCTCGTTGGATCAGTGATGACGAGTAATCGGTGATAACAGCTCGCTAACTTAAGATGAGTGGCAACCTCACGCATGTCCGTAGACCGCACGATCCCCGCAGCACCGACTTCGATCAATGGTCTACAGCCATACAGCGCGCTGGTGGAAGAGCTTGTCCCTCGAAGGGATGCCCCGGGTGACTCCGCCGAGCGACGGGCCGACTTTGTACTTGGTGACAATGCTGCACGACTCCGCTGGCCGGGAGGGCTCGGGCGCGCAGGTGACCGGGGCCGGGAGGAGGGCTCGGGCGCGCAGGTGACCGGGGCCTGGAGGGCTCGGGCGCGCAGGTGATCGGGGCCTGGAGGGCTCGGGCGCGCAGGTGACCGGGGCCTGGAGGGCTCGGGCGCGGTGACGGGCCTGGAGGGCTCGGGCGCGCAGGTGACCGGGGCCGGAGATGCCAATTTCCTAAACCTGCAGATCAATGGCCAACCTAAGAAGGTGCTGCGCTCTTCTCTGTCATCACCGTATCTGTCATCACCGTACGGCGGCTCCAGCTTGGGAATCCTTCGTTTCCCGATTTAGAAGACAGCATTTGCTTCCCGAACCAGAATTTAGGTGGCGCGCGTTCTCGGCCCGAGAGCATCGCATACCGGCAGCGATTCTTTGGTCAGTCCAAGAGTGGGGCGTACAAGCCGCACGCATCGCGGCGGTCCGAGGTCACAGGTCGAGTTTGAGGGCATCGGTCTTGGGGCCAGTGAGCCGAATACTCAGGAGATACAGTCGACTGAATGCGATTCGCCGGCGAAATGAGTTTCGACTTGGGCACAGCTTGGGCCTAAGCTGCTGAGCTGAAATCAGCTGTCAAACGCAGAGTGGGAAATCGACAGCTGATTGCGCTGATGCCCGTGAAGTGCAGTATCTCTGGGGGGGGGTCTCGGTGCAATGAGGAGGAGCAAGTGGTGCGACCTCAGGTACAAGAGGATGGCAAGATGTGGACCTTCTTGACCGGGAACAATGGCCTCCCCCTCAGGCGTGTGATTCTGATTCCACTATTTCCTATTCTGACCTTTCTTATAGGATCAGGGGGGCTGACCGGCGTCAGCTAGCTTGACCTTTCCTATAGGATCAGGGGGGACTGACTGGCGTCAGCTGGCTTGGCGTTTTTTCCCAGGACGGGAGATAAGCCCACAAATATATTGGAGTTCTATTTCGACATCGTGGAGGATCAGAAGATCCTCTGGAGCATCTGTGCGCTTCAGGTGCGCTCGGGCAACCGATGCCGCCTTGCGGATACCCTTCCCGGCGCGTGTCTTCTGCACGAAGCTCACCCGCCCCACAGCCGGCTCTGGGATGCTACGCGCCGATTGGCTGGGAGGCGGCGCGCCGTGGCGCAGGCCAAGTGGCGCATGGTGCACAACAAAGCAAAGTATATGACCGCACGCAACCTCATCATTCGCCTGCAGATCAGATTTCGGTCCATCCTGATCCAGAATTTCTCGAAGCAGGAGTGCTGGGAAGCCACGCAGGCCTTGGTGACCGCCTCAACTGCCACCGTCTTCTTCGCTTCCCCGCTCCTCCCCTCTGCCTGCTCCCCGCCGTGCCGGCCTGCCTCCCAGTGCTCAACCTCGGCCGGTGCCTTGCCTTTTCTGTCGCTGCGCCATCGCCACCGCGCCATCGCGCGTGGCAGGCGGTTGGAGACGGCTTCCGCTGAGATGCGCGGCTCCGGAGGCGATCGAATCATCGATAGGTTCCGCCCTTCTTTGTCTCTCGCGGCGCCCCCGAGACCCATGTGGAGAGAACCGGGGAACATCGGAGATGCATGCGGCGGTCATGATCCGATGCGAGCTGAAGCCTGGACGCAGATCTCTTCGAGCAAAGCCGGCTGCGTGTCGCACCCACAGCGTTGCCAGCCAAAATGTGGGAAGGCAGCGCGGCGACATAGCGCTGAGGCCACAAACTTCGGGGGCGGGGGGAGGGGGGGCTTCAGGCGATGCAGATGCTTTTGAAGGCTACGCCCGCGCCTTCCACCATCCCGTGCGCCCCACTCCTTCGCTACGGAACTCCGCTTGCGCGATGCAGCGTGTTCTCCTCTGGGGATCTGCTGAGCCCGATTTTCCAGCGAGGTTGAGGCCAGCATAACTCGTTGGACACACCTGCTGATAATGGGACCGTCACACGATCGCTGATGAACTGCTTCTCTGCCACGGCTCCCACTGCCACAACCCAAGTGATGCTTTGGTGGTGGTCTATGTGTTCACACATGCACACTTCGTCCACAGTTTGCGCCTCGGGTGCGCGTGCGCGCCTCAGCCACGCACGCATCTCTCCCACACGCATGCACTCTGACACTTTTTTAAGGGGGGCACGTGGCGCAGGCGGGTTGGCCACATCGTTCGTTACCACCTGCGCGAGCTAGGTGAGGAGTATAAAAAGTTAGTAGCAATGAGCGAAGCTCAGAGGGCGGCAATTCAAAAGTTGAACAGCACAGGTGATTCATCCAAACCAAGAGCATTGAGCCCACCCTGCGCATCCCCAACCGTGTTGTCTGCATGTTGTTGGGCCACGGAGGCGGCCACGGTCCTCACTTCTCCCACCTGCACAACTCTTCTCGATCCTAGCGGTATGCTCTTCACTTGTGCCCTGGGCGTGCTGCTGAGGCTCGTGCACTTCTTGGCGTTCCTCGTTGGAGCCTCTCCGCGAAGCCGGCAGGAGGTCACCGCAGCAACACGGCAGAGGGGATTCACGAAGCGACACGACAAGAACACAGTGGCTCCGCGGCGTTTTGTCGGGCAGCTGATTTTAGCGTGATAAGAGCAAACATGGGGCCTATGCGCCTGATCTTGAACCTGATCCTGGGTCCAACAGGATTAGGTAAGAATGCGAACGGTCGCGGGCGGTAGAGCTGCTTTTGACAGTGCAACTGGCGGGCTGACGCAGGTGATTTTAGGCACAAGGTGCGGTACTTGACGTTGCTGCGAGAGCTGAGGAAGCACACGGGACTCAGCCCGACGCAGCTCCGCGCCGTGTGGAAAATGAGAGGCCAGCTGCGATTTTCCAAAGCTAGCAACTACACGAAGGCAGTCGTCTCTTTAATTAAGGCACTCCACTACCCGCCCTGCACTTTCCACCCTGGGTCATTTCTCCCATGGAGTGGATTCATGTCGGTAAATTAGACTGAGACTGTAAGCACCAGAGCCCATGCACTCTCGAGCCTCGCCAAACTACCAGCACCAGTTTGTGTGTATGCTTATCCTTGCGACTCCTTTGGCACCCCGTAGCCACAGGAGACTGCACTATGTACCCACGCCGGGGATCAAAGGATTCAGCACACACTTCGGGACACTCATCCGGATTCTCCGGAGCTCACTAGTGAAGAATGGGACCCCCTAAGCCTCTGAACCAAGCCCCTCTGCATCTGCACCGCCAGCGCACTGCCGCCTTGTGCCTGAAGCCGGTTCATCCCTGCCCCCCGAGCTGCGCGAGCCATATCTCCACCACCAAGCCCACGCGCAAGACCACCCCTCTGCTCCCTGAGCCTCACTGGGCCACCTGAGCCCCTCTGCGGCTGTCCTGCCGGCGCACTGCTGCTGTGTCTCTGGAGCCGGCTCACCTCCGCCAATCGAGCCACCCCTCCACCACCAAGCCCACACCCCACATCACCCCGCTGCCCCCTACAGCCTGGTCCCAAGAGAGCTTGCCCACCCACGCCACGGCCAGAATGCCCAAGCGCTGTCCCAAGGGGCTGAGAATGATAAACTGGGTTGCCCTCATCCAAACTTGCGCATCCGCCATCGACTTGCGCTTGTAGCCCTCTACCCCCAGCACCAACTCCCCGTGACTGGAGCCCTTGCGCCGATTGCCTTGCGAGGTGGCCGCGAACTTGAGCAAGGCGCTCCACACTTGCGCTATAACTGTCACGCCGCACTGTTTCTACTTGGGGTCCCATCCCCACAGTTGCCTGTGTGTCCCAAGCCCTCCCGGTGGCCGATAGTTCACCACCCGGTCGTCGCCTTCCCGACAGCTGCTCACTGTTAGTTCCGGCACGGCCAGCAACCTCGCCCGGTGGGCGCGGAAGCTGATGAGATGCCGTATGCTGCCGTGCAACCTGTTGTAAGTGGTCATCGCTGCCAGGATGGGCCCCCGGGCTCTGAGGGGCCCGGCGTGTGTCATCTCCACCCGCGGACCTCCCCACATCTCCCCCGTCATCCTCATCAGTTCCCCCCATGCCATCAACCCCCCCAAGAAGGCCGGCCACCCGCCTGCTCGCCCCCATCAAGGTGACCACCCCTCCCTCAGCCAAGGCCATTGCTTGCTCCGGCGAGGCCCCACTCTGCTCCTGAGTCCAGACCCCACTCCCGGGCCCGGCGACAAAAGGTCATCCCACTCATTCAAGATATCCTCGACACTTGACGCCGCCTGGCTGAGCCCGCCTATGCCTGCCCGTGCCCCTCCAGATCGCGCCTCGGCGGTGCCCCCTCCTTGACCCCCACAGTGCCCAGATGCTCCACCTCCCGCCGCACGTCCTCCATGCTCTCCAAAAGCCTCGATGCCATCGCGCCTGCCTCGCCTGCCTCATCGGGAGCCTGCCGAGACCGCTCACGCTGCGTTCCCTCAGATTCCTGCGTCCCACCGCCAGACCCATCCTGCGTGGCATAGTCTGTCTCCTCGAGCGCGTCCTCCCACGCTCTGTCCATCAGTGCCAACCTCTCCGCCCCTTCCCGTCGGTTCGCCTCCCCCCGATCCAGGTCCGGGCCCATGCCTCCTCCCACACGCCCTCCGCCAGCCCAACGCCACCCACTTCCGGCCGGACATCGCCCTACAGCCCGCCTGATGATCAGCCCTGCAACCCCCCGTGCAAGCGCGAAAGAAAGCAGCCGGACCCACTTCTCCTTCCAGCCCACCGCCCCGCCACGTGCCGCTTCCTCGTCCTCGTCCTCGTCCTCGTCCCCATTGCCATCCACCTGCTCTCCCCCTTCCGCGTTCGCCTCCATGTACCGCCGCTCCCTGAAGCGCCGCTGCGTCAGTGTGTGTGTGTATGCTTATCCTTGCGACTCCTTTGGCGCCCCGTAGCCACAGAAGACTGCACTATGTACCCACGCCGGGGATCAAAGGATTCAGCACACACTTCGGGACACTCATCCGGATTCTCCGGAGCTCACTAGTGAAGAATGGGACCCCCTAAGCCTCGCTGAGCCACCCGAGCCCCTGTGCATCTGCACCGCCAGCGCACTACCGCCTTGTGCCTGAAGCCGGTTCATCCCTGCCCCCCGAGCTGCGCGAGCCATATCTCCACCACCAAGCCCCCGCGCGTGTGTGTGTGATGTTTCATGCCAGCAGGGTCCGCTTACTCCGTTACCCAGGGACCAACAATTGTTGGGCGATGATCGGTCACATCGTATCATCCTTCCATGCTGCCTTGCATCTGGGTTGGGAGTATGTATGAGTTTGTGGTATCTTGTCACGGCCCCGCCCTGCTCTTGATTTGCTTTTCACATCCACTGGGATGATGATGGGCTGGCTTTTGTTGGCCGATCTCATGCCGTTCAGTGTGTGTGATGTTTCAGGAGCCAACTGCATGTGGGATTTGTCACGAGCCAACTGCATCGGTTCGCTGAGAGATGTGTCCTTTGGCAAGACTTTGTTTACAACATAGCTCTTGTTTTCCACAGGATGACACAAAAGGGTTACCACAGCAGGCGTTTGTGGGGCTTTTTGCGGCGCTTTATGGTGGAGAGGCCCGGTCTGTATGATAGACGAGGTCCGGGTTGCTGGATCTCGCGCGTCAGGCGTAAGCTGGGGGACTTACGTGACGGTGTCATTGTGCCAGGTCCGAATGGGTGGGAGTTCGGGCCATCATAGCTGACCGGGAATACGTCTCGCCATAGGGTTGTGGCATCTCGCTGTTAACGGGGACGGCCACTTGGGTGCTTTGGATGATGGGATGTGGCTGTCCCTGTGGTACCCTTCTGACGGGTACTGCCTCTTTGAGGGCGTCGGGGATTCGTCTGCGGCTGGCTCTATTTATGTCCAGTGCCTTGGGGCTTTTTCACCTGCCGGGGGACTGGTGGTTGACAGCCACGTTATGGGGTGCTGACATCTCGTTGTTAACGGGGACGGCCACTGGAATGATTTGGATGATGGGATTGTGGCTGTCCCTGTGGTACCCTTCTGACGGGTACTGCCTCTTTGAGGGCGTCGGGGATTCGTCTGCGGCTGGCTCTATTTATGTCCAGTGCCTTGGGGCTTTTTCACCTGCCGGGGGACTGGTGGTTGACAGCCACGTTATGGGGTACTGGCATCTCGTTGTTAACGGGGACGGCCACTGGAATGATTTGGATGATGGGATTGTGGCTGTCCCTGTGGTACCCTTCTGGCGGGTACTGCCTCTTTGAGGGCGTCGGGGATTCGTCTGCGGCTGGCTCTATTTATGTCCAGTGCCTTGGGGCTTTTTCACCTGCCGGGGGACTGGTGATCGACACCCACTTTATGGGGTACTGGCATCTCGTTGTTAACGGGGACGGCCACTGGAATGATTTGGATGATGGGATGTGGCTGTCCCGTGGTACCCTTCTGACGGGTACTGCCTCTTTGAGTGCGTCGGGGATTCGTCTACGGCTCGCTTTTTGGGAGTGTCTTGGATTCGTCTGACGCTAGCTCCCTCTCCGTGTACAGTGCTCATGGTTATTACACATGCCGGGGGACTTGTGTTCTTTGACCTTGATATGAGTACTGGCGGATCGCTGTGAACGGGGACGGCCGCCGGGTGGAAGTGGGTTTTGGGAGGCAGTTATCCCTGTGGTGCCATTCTGGCGGGCACTGCCTCTTGGAGAGCTCGGTAGATTCGTCTGTCGTGCTGCGAGGAGAGGCAGAAGGTGGTGAAGTACACCTTCTGTGTTTCCCCTTGAATTTTGTGGGGAGCACTTAGGTGCCCGCATGTTTCTTTTTTTGGACATGGGGTGTCCATGTTGTGTGGTGTGACTGCATTCATGACATAACCATGGACCAACAGGTCCCATCCATCGACCGGGAGCCACTGGGGGGAATGCCAGCAGGGTCCGCTTACTCCGTAACCCAGAGACCAACAGTTGTTTGGCGACGATCGGTCACATCGTATCATCTTTCCATGCTGCTTTGCATTTGGGTTGGGAATATGTATGCGTTTGTGGTATCTTGTCACGGCCCCGCCCTGCTCTTGATTTGCTTCTCACATCCACTGGGATGATGGTGGGCTGGCTTTTGTTGGCCGATCTCGTGCCGTTCAGTGTGATGTTTCAGGCCACTCGTCCAGTCGAAATGGATAGCCTCTGTTTGGCCAGTACCGCACCCATGCAAAATAGCAAGGTTCCAGGCCACAAATGGCTAACCACTTGTTCGAATGGATGAAACAATCACGCGTGCATGACTCGCATGCTCTATCTGTGTACCATGTCACAGCAGTTGCTTGACGCGGGCGCATGCTCTCATGCATCCAGGGGTGTCTAGGTTTGATTTGCTGCACAAGTACCGGGCAGACAATATGTGTTCACAAAAAGATGTGTGGGTTTCGGATTTCAGAACAAGAGAACCTTACCCCCGCGAACAATACAAATGGCTGCCCCACCTCCGTCGTAGCGTTTCTAACGCCTGCTGCAAAGGTGCCTCAAAGGCCCTTCGCATTTTGGGGTTTGTTAGCTTCGCCCGTTTGCTCCTCAAAACCATGTCATCGACATTAGCCTGTATTGTGGAATGCCAGGTGGTAAGCTGGAAAGACTTCTTAACGACATTTCTGGGAATTTAATCACAATCAACTCATGGGGACTTCATGGAACTGTGGCATTGCGTGCATTGAGGCAATGTCCCCAAATGTTAGCATCAACTGAAGGCAGCCGAGTTATGGATTGGCAGGAGTTTGTTTCATTAGGCACGCGCTGCAGAAGATCTGAGATAATTAATGCAACTGTACAATATTTAGAACCCTGGAAGACTCTGTAAATTGGTGGAAGAATACAATACTTAGATTTCGACATCGTTCTCCTTTCGTGTTGCATGCATTCAGTAACACACAATGGAGGTTAAATAGCACTTGCACCCATGCCATGATGACAGTGCCATATATATATATATATATATATAGCCGGCAGAATTGCGATGAGCACGTTCTACAGAAAAAAACTGTGCATCCAATGCATTATGGTGCACTTTCAAAAGGCATGCATGTGCTTGTAGGAGATAATGTATATAACTATTTACACCTCAAAGGTGCGTGTGTGTCTTTGTATACGTGTGACTTCATAGAGGACAGGACGTGCTTAGGTGCGCATCACTGGGATCTACATCCAGCTATGAAGCCTCAGATGAGCAGTGATGATTCCCGACCCCGTTGCTTAAACTTTTCATGGTCGCGTACATGGTATGCATGAAGATGCTGGGATCAAAAGAAGGTCCTAAATAACATATTTCGTTGTTGTACTCTAACAGAATAAGACAAAGGGTGCATTTGGAAGCATCTTTGATTAATCCATGGTATTAATCTGAAAATAAATAGCAAAAACTAAATGTTAATGGATGGTTATAACGAGCGTCCCGGCTTCGCCTGCGCAGTGTTTCTTCGCATGGGTCTCTGCAGGACATAGAAGCACTGGCGATGCAATGCACGGCGAAGATAGACAAGCGACCTATAATAAAGTCCTGGTCTCTCACGGTGCTTTGCCTGCCGGAGAGAAACGCAGAGATTGTTGGCGCTCGTCGAAGGATGATTGACTACGCTGCGCACTCCGTTGAGCTACCATCCGCTGGTGTATTGCCTGCGGAATTATCGACTCGGAGCAGATCCCATCTGCAGACTTGTGGAACACAGTGAACCACCTCATACCCGGTATGCCACTCAGCATCGTCGAACTATGCTGCAGTCGGAAAATCGTGCAAGTCAAAGGCAGAGAGTAAGCGCTTGCAAAGTCGAATCCCGTCCAAGCCGTCGAGAAGAACACGTTGTCCCGTATCTGGTTCTCGGCCATCACTTCGTGCGATACACAACCTAAGGCATGCTGGCCCTGGACCGAGCGACCCTGTGCTATGATCGAAGAGGCATTATCTCTCACAAGAATGATTTCCTTGCGGATAAGATCAGCAGTATCTTGCGGCGGGTCTTCCATAAGATCCGTTAACCGCTTCGAGACAACGGCCAACGCCATCGGGTTGCCTGCAATGAGTTCGTCGCACTGAGCAGCTCGTCTGAGATCCACATAGAAACACCAGTGCACATACTCCGGCTTCCAGCAGCGTGGTGTTGTAGCGTACCGCAAAAGCGCCTGCTCGCGCCACACGTGTGCGCTCAAGATATCCAACGTGGACACGGATGCACCTTGAGCCCGGCACTCCATTTTAAGACTGCGACACGTAGCCGCACTGTACATTGCATATATTGCGACCTGCTTGTTAAATAGCGTTTCCCACAGGCAGCGCGCGATCCAGAGCACTACAAATAAGAAATCCGGGTAGATATATCGCTTCGGTCGGGTGAGGAGTTCGCGAGTCGGAGAACCGTCATCTGGGAACGCGTCATCTGGGAATGCTGCGCTCTCGTGCACCACAGAGGAGGCAGAATCAGACGTTTCAGACTTGGACCATATCGTGCGAATAAAATCGTTCAGAGTCGCACCGTCAGCGACCGCATGATTGAAGCAGATGCCAACGATGCTGTGAGAGTGTGTGAACGTTAGCGTGATGTCGATGAGTTTGCCTCCCCACAAGACATTTGAATGCAATTGACGAGCGTATCGTTTCAAATTAGACTCGGTCAAATGCCCACCCCAGTTATCATGGTTCCACTTCAGATTTGGGTCGTGCACGATGCGACAGGTTGCGGTGTCTGAGGGCTGCACTTGCACTCGCAGGCGACGTCCATCGCGAGACAGGGTTCCAGCAAGCTGGGGGTACTTGCCCAAGGCTCGCGCCACGCCGTCGAAGAAGTCGTTGACATCAACGTGACCGTGGTACACGAAAATTACAGCAGGATTGCTGAATTGTAGCAAGGCACCCATTGGCCCGACAGGGTAACTTGCGCTCACTGGGCGAGTTGGCCCGATCTCGAACACTGACAGAGCCTTTGTTGGCATTTGAGAGCTCACTCGGAGGGACGCCATGGCTCAAATTTCCATTGTGAATAAGCAGGACTAACGTTTTGATTTTTGTGAAAGGCATGAAACCAAGGTTTAACAAAAGTTTGTTTTCCCCATATATATATTGCGTTCGTTAGAGCAAGAAATATTGCTCTAACGAACGCCAGTGGTCTGCTGAGTCTTCCTCTCACCTTCTCCCTCGGTCGATTCATAAAAATGTCCTCCGAATAGCGGAACTCGAACCGACTCGCAGCGCAGCGTCCAACGCCAGACAGACGAGAGCCCATACCAACTCAGGCGAGGGGTTAAAAAAAAAAAAAGTGACCCCTTGCTCGGAAATTAGCGCTCCTATCCGATCGTTCCTTTTATATAGTGTCGCGATCGTAGAATTGATTGCCCAATTTGGGAAAATTATTTACGACCCAGGGGGGTCCATAAACCCCAAATTCCGACAAAGTTGTATAAATTGACGACGGTGCACGTTTTCGTGTGCCGTGCATGTTTATCATGTCCCCCTCGCGGCGTGTCTTCCTCCCGTGCCTCATGGGGAAACAGATGAAACTGTACCGCTAGACCAGAAGCCCGAAAAAGGTGAGCCAGGCCGGGAATCGATCCACGGACCTCTCGCATGCCGGGCGAGCGCTCAAGCTACGCAGGCGCTATTGATGGCGATCCTGGTGCGGTGCAGAGTATTGAATCCCCACGGTGCCACGTAGGCGGCGAAGAGTGAAACACGAAGGATACAACTTTCCCCCAATCTGCCGTTGCGGTGCGCTCAAGGGGGCATCGTCGCGCGGCTTTGTGCGGCGCGACTGTTGGGGGCGCGCGGCCAGTGCGGCGCGATTGTATCCCCCATGACACAACCTCACTCTGAAGTGTCTACGTGGCACAACCACAACCAGCGGCCGGCGTCACACCTGCGCAGTGGAAGCGTGGTGGGCCCATAACCTCATGGGGAAACAGGAACTGTACCGCTAGACCAGAAGCCCGAAAAAGGTGAGCCAGGCCGGGAATCGATCCACGGACCTCTCGCATGCCGGGCGACGGGGCGAGCGCTCTGCCGTTTGAGCTACTCGGGCTATTGATGGCGATTCTGGTGCGGTACAGAGTACTGAATCCCCACAGTGCCACGTAGGCGGCGAAGAGTGAAACACGAAGGATATAACTTTCCCCCAATCTGCCGTTGCGGTGCGCTCAAGGGGGCATCGTCGCGCGGCTTTGTGCGGCGCGACTGTTGGGGCTTGGGGGCGCGCGGCCAATGCGGCGCGATTGTATCCTCCATGAGTGCCCGGCCCCAAAACGACGAATTATTGACGGTTCTTCGCATGGCGGGTCTCTCTCACATCCGGACCGGCGTGTTCCATGTTTTACGCCTTTGACCAAGGGGACTAACATTTATATATGCGTGAGCAGGGGGCGCAATCAGATCGCTTAACATTGGCGAACCAAAAACTCCCTCATCGCAGCACCGCGTAGGGGAATATACCCGTTCGGTATATTCAGGTGTGTTATCAGATACGCGGTTGAGTGCTTACTGGATACCAACGTAAACTTAATAAAGAGGTGTGATAACTTAATAACCTAAACCTAAACCCGGAACGGTCACACGGACTACTGTACGCGTACTCGTACCCTAGTCACGATCTCGGTATGGACTCTCTGACTCAGGGGCATGCATGTCAGGGCTGCCTGGCCAGAACTCAGCACACCACCTCCACACTGGAGATGGTGCCTGGGATGCTAGAAATACAGTGAAAGTCGGTGGCCACTACCCGGTTTTGGGTACATCACGATGTACCCAAGCGCCAAGCCACTCTTTGTTCCGCACGCCGTGGCGAGCTCGAAACATTTCAAGTGTCCATGTGGCCGATATAGGTTGTCAATAACACACCAATCTTGGGTATGAACCATATGATTGGCGGTATTCGTGTCATAGACATGGGTTTTTGGGGGCGGTTGCCTAGGTGATTTTCCAGAAAATACGAAATTCTCAAGTTCTAAATTCATCGCTTGGGTACATCGATTTGTATGCATGGTTATGCACATGCAAATTGCATATTTGGTCGATGTTTCATTAGGGCATTAACATAGACCCTGCAAAGCACTTATTTTATCATGGGTCGGTCCCATACCTCACAAGTTATCATACTTCATCATCAAAACTTCTCATCATAAAACAGTGTCAAATTTTAGATTTCGCCTAGAAAAAATGCGCGCGGACATGTGTGATGACTCCCACCCATCGATCTATTGAACGAAGGCATATTTATCGGTGCAATACATGTTATCGCAAATACGATTGCCAAAGAATGAGCTGACAAATATTTTTGGTCATAATAATCGATATCACAGGTCACCTTCAACCGCTCGCGTCGACTCGTCCCCATACCCGATAAGGTACCTCGTGCCGTGCGGCAAGTAAGCAGTTAAGCTTGGGGATCTAGGGTACGCCGAACATGACGAAAATAAATTAATTAAGATATTGTGGTGTAACAAACCTTAAAAGTATTCCACTTTGTGAAGAATCCCCCCCCCTAAGATATGCGAGACTGTGAAAAAGGCGAGTCGCAACAAACCGTGGTAAAAAAACAATTAGAAAAATGTTTTTGGGAGCCAAGTTGCGATTTGCATGGGTTTGAATGCACCTGACATGATACATATCCTACCAGGATGCTTGTGACGGCATATTCCCGTGTTCATGATGATGTCGGCTAGCTATATTATGATTCGTAACGACAAACCGTTAAATTTATGCCCCCATACCGTCGATTTAGCTTGGGTACATCCCTATGTACCCAGACCCTCTTGGGTACATCCCTATGTACCCAGACCCTCTTGGGTACATCCCCATGTACCACGACCGGGTAGTGGACATCAGTGCCGAAGCACGCAGCAAAGAAGTTAAGCAGCAGAGCTGCACCACCTATTGTGCCATTCTGATAATGCTCGGGCTAAAACCGCCAGATAAAACATGCTACTGCAATTCTAAAGCTGGATTGAACTACAGCTGCAAACACAAATAAAGTGCAAATCACAAATTGAAGAAGTCATCTCATAGTTGAAAACCATTTTCAAAACAGAGCACGGCAAACTGAGTGAAGCCCATTGAAGAAGTTGCCGTCGTCAAAGTAAAACCGTACACCAGCAGGCTGTTGGTGTACATCCAGAGTCACGCCGTCAGTCAAATGCCAGAGCACTCGTCCATGCCAGAGCCAGAGCCGGAGTCGTCGTCAGAGCCCTCCGGCTGCAGATCGAGGCCATAGTAGGAAGGGTTGTTGTAGAAGACTGCTCGCGGGTGGCGGAGGTCGGGTAAAGATATCGGCGATGTTGTCGTTGCCAGCTCGATAGAGCGGGGCCGTGATGTCCACCCCGTAGCGGTCGGCAATGTAGAAACCACCACCACGAGCGGAGCCGTGATCCCCGTTCAGGGTGGGCTGCTCTACCTCCTCCGGCTCATAATGTGGAGATGGCGGAGCAGGGAGCACCACCGGGCGCGCGGGCGGAGCCCAATCCGGCACCACCACCTGCGGGTAAGATGGCCCAGGGACGGTACCAGGTCCACCCGTGACCCGGGCTGTGGTCACTGCCGTAGTACCCCTCCGGCCTCCAGTAGTCTGGCGGAGGGACCGCCGCCGGCCGCGCCCCTTCAGCATGCGTGTTGCCGCCCAAAGCCCCACCGATTCCGGCTGCACCGGCGAAACTGAAGCTCAAAAGTCCCAGGAAGCAGGCAAGTATAAAGAGCAGATTGGGCCGAAGGCCAGGGGGCGGAGCCCCGCACCCCATTACCTGTCGTGGGCGGTCGGTCGACGCACCACACGATGTCTCCACGAATGATTTCTCGGAAGTCGATTGAGCAGGTTCTTCCACCTCCGAGCCCGCCAGGAACTCGTCGATGGAAAGATGCTCGCATGCCTCCGCCGGCTCCACGAATGATTCCGCGACCGGCTCAAAAGAGCACGTCACCGCCGAGATCGGCGCCGGGTCAAGAGTCATGAGTGCCGCACTTCGTGCGTGAACCCTATCCAGCATTGCAGATTTCTGCACTCAGCAGTCAGCGGCCATGTCCACTGCGCGCCAGCGTGCGCGTATGTCCGATGTGCGTTCAGTCACGGGGAAGCTGATTCCCCCCACACTGTATGGGGGCCTGCTTCTCCCTGTTTCAGCCCTCGCCTGTCATGTGACACCCTTAGCCGTGACTCTGTTCCGTGACTTGCTAGTTAGCCTGCCTTCAGACTTTCTATCAAGTTTTATGTTATCGCCGTTACGAGCACCCGGCCCTGTGTGTTTTCTGTCACTTTCTGCATATATATATATATATATTCATTATATATATATATATATATATATATATATATTCATTATATATATATATATCCTGATCATCCTTTCCATAAGGTTATGGCTTACTGTATGGGCCCACCACGCTTCCACTGCGCATATCCCGATCATCCTTTCCATAATTCAGCGTTGGCGTCTCTTCGACTACATCGACAACATTCTACCTTTGGCTTTGGTCTGGTGGTGTCTGGTGGTGCTTACGCACCAGACACCAAGCACGACTCCGACAATTTCGATATCAGCGAGAACAAGTGACTCCGACGATCTCGCCTATCCGCATTTTCCGCTTTCGCCCGACGCATCTCGTGGCTTTCATCTGGTGGTGCTATCGCCGTTGCTCACAACCGCCTCGGCCCCTCCATCATCGCTTTTGCAGAGTGCAGAAAGCTCATCGAACACACTCCCCGCATTTTTCTTCGGCCTTCTCGCCCTCTCCACACCGACGCTTTCTCTTCGGTGGTGCTAGGCCGCTTCCAGCTTTGGCCTCGCGAGGGCATTGGATGACCATTTATCCTTTTTGGGTGGTACTTGATCTCTTTTGTCATCGAGGACACCGCCGCCACCTGCAGCCTGCTCGTTAGAATTAGCAGCCTGCCCCGCGGGGGTAGTTGATCCCCGCGGCACGCATGGGCATAATAAGCCCCTAGAGCACGCATTAGTGAATTAGCGCAGGCAGAGCCGTAGTAGGTGGGTTGCAAAAGACCCCATGAATCTTGTAGGTGTGTTCAATTAGGGTATGGTGTGCGTATGGTTTGGGATGCTGTTGTTGTGGCACCTCACACCTTCGGGGTGAGCGGTGGTGTCATGGGGATGCCAATTCCACCCCAGGGGGGGGTATTGGATCCTCTTCTGTCACCCCTCGCGCCCTGAGGTGCCACATGAGCAGTCACCATCTTGCAGTTCTCTCCGACAATAAAACACCTAAGTTATTTTATTATCTTTCACAGGGAACCCAATCGTGCCCCCCCACTGTAAGGGGGAGGCACAGTGGGTCACCTGTCTGTCACCCCTTGACCCGAGATGTCACCAGGGTCCGTTGTCACAGTTATCCGTGTGCCATAAAACACTCAACTAAGTATTTTATACCATCTTAGTATCCGAGAACATCCGCCCCTGCGTACCTGTTCTGCTCCTCAGCCCCGATATATATATATATATATATATCCTTATACCTATATATCCTGTTTCTTGTCAGGTTATCGGCCACCACTTGCAGAGTGGAGACTTACGGCGTAAATACGGCGTAAATACGCCGTAGTGCACTGTCGAGGAGCTCGTATTTTCCCCCTGAGCCAAATTTGCAAGTGCTTGACAAGTTAGAAAATGTAGAGTATGAGGAGCCGGTTATCTTATGGGATGCTGACATTAACTCAGAGGAGAATACCTCCGATGAGGAGGAAGCAGCAGAGGACAGTGATTAATAATATCTGTTGTGAAGAATGCTATCTGTTTGGAATAATGTCATCCGTCTGCTGTGAAGAATGTTATCTGACTTGAATAATAATTTCTACGGTTAATAATAATGATCGATGTTGTTTCGACATATCCCTAGAAAATCTGTTGTTTTCATCACTTAATAGTAGCGCTCCCAAAAATGGGCTGATTTCATCACTTAATAGCCTCACAAGCTGAATCTTAAAAGTGTGAAAGCTTCGTGAAAGCCTAGAACATGCGTTGCTGCGGGCTGCGACCTGCGTAGCGAGCTGTCACAACGGGTCGCGCGGTGCCAGTCGCGGCTCGCGGGTCCCTAGCTAGCTCCTGCTTATAACATCATTAGTTGTTATGCTATTAAACTCGCAACGCATGCCTTGTACGGTCAATAAAAAGGCTCTAAGAGGCTTAAAACGGATTTTCATCTGAATTTCAACCTTGGATTTTCCTATCACCGTAAACCGCCGTAATATCCTGCGTTACGCCGTAAATACGCCGTATATACGCAATACGGTGATTTTGCCTCGCCGTAACCGTATTCACCGTAAGCCGTAAGTCTCCACTCTGACCACTTGTGGGTGTTCGGTTTGGTTACTTTTGGTCCTTGGAGCGCGTCGAGCCCTCCTCGCACATCAACGCCGTCTAGGCAGTTGTTTCGTCCTCACGACAGCCACCACATCTCGTCTTCGGCCACCGTTAGCGATCGCGGCCGCGACAAATTTTTCTCATCAAACCATCCGAGAGTTGGGCTACACCGGTGCCCTACCGCTTTTACGCATGTTTTACCATTCCAAACTACGTGCTTCCAGCGATGGCGTCTAGCCGGCGAAGCCCTCGACCAGTGGTGGAGTCCCTCCGCTCCGCGCGTACCGCGGCTGCATCTGGATCACCAGCTGGTTCCGCACTCCCCGGCTCTGCGGCCCCTACTCCTCAGGGGGGTTCTCGGACGCCGGGTCAAGATCCCGATCCGGCGGTGCGCATGTCTGCGCTCATCGTCAAGCCCACGTTCGTTTCGCTGGCTGCTACCTCCGCTGATTTTCACCGCGATGCCTCGGTATGGGAGTCCACCCCGGTCCGCGCCTCGCAGCAGTACGAGTACAGCGAGCGCATCGACTACGCATTTACCTACGGTGAGGAGCTCGTGAAAGTGCTCCGCTCCCATGGCTTCATCAAGCCCCAGAAGGGTTACACGTTTGACGGCCCTGACTCCGAGACCGACTTCGCCGTTCTTCTTGGGAATCTTCGTCACGTGTTGTCCCCGATCTCCCACTACGAGTACGACAAGCTCTTCGACATCGAGCACGAGTAACTCGAGTACCACTGGTCCCTCAACGAGCTCATTTTCATCATCCTCAAGGGCGTCCTCCACGGCACGGCCCTGGCTCTGTACCAGGAGTCCGCCCGCGTTCACCCACGCGATGGGCGTTGCGCTTTGCAACGCCTTCGCTTCCACGTCGAGGCCACCACCGACCCCGACACTTTTCGATTCTGGACGAAGCTGCGGGAAATCAAGATTGACGAGACCGCCGACTCCGCCCCGCAGCTTACGGTTCTCCGAGTCCTGGGCGACAAGCATCAACGACTTCATCCCGGCTACGACGACGCCGGACGTGTACAAGACCTTCAGCACGTCCTCAGCCGGTCGGCGGCGAGCTCCCCGCACGTATCCCCACTTTATCTGGTGGTGCTACGTGAGCTCGCCGCTGGCCAAAGGTCCACATTCTACACCCTTGCCCTCCGCATTGCCACCGTGTGGCAGAGCGAGGGGCATCTCTCCCGCCTCGCCCCTTCTCCATCCCCAGGCGCTGGTGGTGGCGGGGCGCGGGCGGACGGGGCCGGTGGTGCCGCGTTCAAATCCATGCACGCACGCGGCAGCATCGTCAAGCCCGTTGGCGACTGGAAGCCGCCCCAGAACCCCCGCGCCCGCTACTTGGTGTGGGAGGGGGTCGGCCACCCGTGCATCACGTGCTTCCGACTTTGGGGCATCACCGATGGCCACCTCGCCACAAAGGGGGTGTGCCCTTTCTCGTGCACTGCGTCATTTGCGCCTTCCATGGCACCGTCTGACGCGCCGACGGCGCCGGTGCGCCCTACGATTGCTGCCTGGACTCGGCCCGCCGGTGGTGTACCACCTGCGGCTAGCCGGCTACCCCCAATGCCCCGGCGGGCCATGGCTCACCCTCACTACAGCATGCGGCCGTGGACGACGATGACCCGGCTACGTTCCCTTTCCGCCCCTTGGTCGATCGTGCCGAGCCGGAACCCATGCCCGACACCTCCGTGAACGACGGTGGCACCGCTTGGCCGGCTCTCCGCGCGGTTCCGTGGGTCCCGCCTTTTCAGGATTCAGCTGCGGCATCCTGGTCGGCGGCGAAGCAAAATTGAAACAGCAAAGCACACCTCAGCAGTGACCCTTCTCCATGCCCGCGCGGTGTGTGATGACTCTCGAGGGAACTGAGTTTTTTATATTAGCCTTGACAGTAGGACTTGCAAACACTTTGGGATGGCACATGCCGGATTGCCCGAGCCGGTGTGGCTCCTAGATTCTGCGGTGCTTCTGCCTATTTGCCTGGTGACACCTCATCCCCACGGGGTGAGGTGGTGTCTGGGAACCCAATCTTGCCCCCCAACTGTAAGGGGGAGGCACGGTGTCGCACATGCTATCACCCCTTGCCCGAGATGTCGCCAGTGTCCGTTGGCACAGTTATCCGTGCGTGTGCCATAAAACCAACTAAGTATTTTATACCATCTTAGTATCCGAGCATCCGCCCCTGCGCTTTTTTTTGTTGCGCTCCTGGCCCGATATATATATATATATATATATATATATCAAGGTATGTCTTACGCGAGGTCGACTTTACACAAAACTTCTGATTTTCTAGATCGTGAGATATAAGCGATTTAAGTTTCCGCTTATGTATGGTTAAGTATGGGAGATAACTGAGCGGTATCGACCATAACTTTTCAATGCCTGGGTCAATTGCATACCCGGAGTACGCAATATGTTTAGATTGCTTTGAGCGACATGTTTATCGAATAAAAATATTTTCGGAAGTTTTGTGTAAAGTCGACCTTGCGTAAGACATACCTTGATATATATATATATATATATCCTTATATCTATATATCTTGTTTCTTGTCAATCTTATCTTAGCCTTCGTCTCTTCATCGTCTGACTATTTCCGCTGTTTGGCTTGACTAATATATGATGCATATTAGGTCTTCCATCACCCACCCCCCACTTGTCCTGGCGGCGCACCAAGTCCCAAGCAAGTCCCCCCACCCCCACCCGTCGACGTTACGGTTTCCCCATACGTAAGCGACGTTCCCCCAATACCGCGTCGGCAAGTCCCAAGCCCCCACCCCCACTTCTCTATGTTCGGATAAACGCGTTACGCGCAAATCTCAAAACTCCGGAAACACGCGAATACGCGTAATTTACACGAGCCTCGATTTCGGCATTATTTTACGTGTACCACGTAAAATCGCGATTTTACGTCATTTCGAGCCCTCCAAGCCCTCCAAGGGATCTGGTTGGCCTGCGATATCGATCTACCGTCGACACACAAAACAGAAAACAGAACGATATCGACCGTCTCACACACAAAACGGAAAACCTAGGACTTGGGGAAGCATCCAGGAGCAACACACTAGGCGCGTGGCGCCTGAACAAGTGGAGCCCACTCGTGTGTCTGCACGTCTCTGGGCGCGCCATTCGTGCACCTATTCCTTTCACTTGTTAGGCAGATAGTGGCACGGTTCTATACGAACTTGATATGTGGCGCGGCTGTTATTGAACTGTAACAAGCACGCGCGCAAGAGTTTGGTGGGTATGAGTGCAGCAGTCTGGAGACCAGAAGTGCTTGCTTGAGCCCAATGCTCCTCATATACTCTAGTGCTCTCACGCATCGCATGCGTTACCACCATCGGGTTGTGGACCCAAGAGCACTAGGTGAACTTCCCGCATCGGCTAGACGAATATAGCCATTGATGCTCGCATGTTGTTCAGTGCATGCTTGAAGCGAAGACGCGTCTTATCAGGACACTTCAGTTCTTCAAGACTTGTCTTGCTTCGCCATCTCGATGCCATATACTTGGCCTCTCGATGACAGATGTCACTCACCTTAGGTGGATGACAGACATTCTGACTGTACATGGCATAGTCGACCGTACTGACAATACTTGACGACTGTATGTCATTATGGCACATGACATGACATGACAGGTATGTCAGGTATGACATGTATGACACATATGTCATCGGTCATATCCCTGACAGATCTCCCCTCTTGGAAGTGTTGTGACCTCACAATATAGGGTACATACCTTTTGTATATGTCTTTGATGTCTTTGTTGTTGAGCTGGCCAGTCTTCTTACACCAGTGAGGCGTCCCTCAAGGTGTTTTAGGATATCGGAGGGAACTGAGTCCACTTTAAACCCTCACCTTAGGCTTTAAGCCCTACAGTTCTTAGGATGTAGCCCCCCATATAATACTTATAGTACTTCAGGGTTAGGATATCGGGGGGTCTCTATGAGGAGTCCACTTTAAACCCTCACCTATATACAGTTCTTAGGATGTTGCCCCCCTGATTGCTTGGCGTTTCGTATTTCAGAGTGACGCTCAGGGTATCTCTGTCCGAGGTTTACGTTACGGAGAGATATTGCGCTTGCCGATCGACGATTCGACCCTTTGGGTACTTGTCTCCACGGCCTTATAATAGTGCATCCACCCCTTCCTTCCCTCCTGGAACTGCTATGGAGGTTCATCGGCCGAATAGAGAACCTTCTTTTCCAAGGTTTGTTTTAATGCAGGCGGAGAAGGCGCTGCTACGAGATATCGGAGGGACTTGTAAGTCTACTTTAAGTGATTACAGTCCACTTTAATTCCTCACCCGGTCTGCCAAACTCCTTTTTTTGGTCCGGTACGCGCGCTCTGGCGAACATTTCATAGATGGATTCGACAACGTACTAATGTGAATTCGTTTAGTCATGTGTGTCAAACACAACTCAGGATCACAACTCCATCTACCTCAGAACATTCCGGCAGTTCAGAATGACTGGCCATAAGATCCGAATGACAAACCACGGTCCGGCAAAGGCAGTATAATAGCAGCTTTTATTATCCACAGATATGGTACCCGCATGTATGCGTATCTGTGCAAGGGTATGAGTTTGTACAAGGCTCACTGCACCTCAGCAAGGAAGGATCAATTTCCTGCTCCTGATACAGTACAACATAATGATACAACATTAAGTGCAGGGTATATAGATGATCGACATGTATTAGTATATATTACAAGAAGTAAGGGCAATAGGCTTAATATATTGTTTAGCCTTCATAGGCAGCTATTATGTCTGCTGCATTGGTCAGCTCTGTGGCTTTGACCCAGGTGTCATGTTCAGGGCCGTAGCCTGCATATCGCACTAAATAGTACTTGACACCTCTAGTGATCTTATCTGAGAGAATGTGTGATATCTCAAATAATGGTTGCCCTTCTTCAGTGATCATCTGTGGCAGAGGCAAAGGTGCTTGGATTGAGTCATTATATAACTCTAATCTGGATACAGGCTGAACCGGATGGATACGAATGTCGAGATCCCCGAAATCTAGCTCATAAGCACGTCCATGGCTGACAACTTTGGATATAGTAAACGGCCCGATATATGGCTGCTTAAAGTGTCTGCCTGCCTCTGTCAAACCAGTCGATTGGATAAACTCAGTCCGTAAAAGAACTTTTTGCCCTAGTGCATATTGTCGGGGCATGTGAGTCTTATTGAATCTGGCTCGATTGATTTCTGCTGCTCGGCTAATATTGTCTACCGCATTGGCATGAACAGCCGAGTACTGGTCAAAGTGATCTCGAATAGCATTCTGTATTGGAACAGGAGCTTCTGGCGGAATAGTGATTGCCAGATCATGCGGCGAAAGTGGCTGCGCCATGGAGTCGAGATAAAAGGGTGTGTAGCCAGTCGTAGCAGAAACTGTGTTGTTGATTGCAAACTCCACCAGAGGCAACTTGTCCTCCCACGAATTGGCTGAAGTTTCATTGCAACAACACCTGAGGAAAAAATACTTTCTAATCAGTAATTATAAACCGGATAGGAGGTTGGTGAATCATGCATCAAACACATTGTAAAATACCTGAGGATGTCCTCAATGAAGGCATGGCTCCTCTCATTGCTTGCATTCGACTGTGGATGGTGTGAAGATGTCATAGACAATCTCGTACCAGTAGACTTCCACAGTGTTTGCCAGAATGAAGAAGTAAATCTGGGATCTCGATCTGAAATTATGTTCCTCGGAAGACCATGGAGCGTGAAGATATGCTGCATATATATAGCGGCAGTGTGCTGAGCAGTCCAGGTCATGTTGAATGGAATGAGACGGCAGCGATGAGTGAATTGGCACATTACTACAAATATACTATCGTGCCCGTTAGTGGTGAGAGGCAGATTAGTAATCCAGTCAAGTGATACATCAAGCCATTTTGTCTTAGGCACACAATAGCGAATATGTGCCTGACCATAAGGTTTGTGTCTCCTCGTTTTCCGGCGTTGGCACACGGGGCACTCCCGAATGTACTGGATTGCTGCCTTCGTCATTCCTGGCCAGTAATATCGGCTACGCAATAGATGGAGCATGCGATTCTTGCCTACATGACCAGAAACAGTTGCTGAGTGACACTCGTGAAGTAGAATGTGGCGAAGCTGTGTGATCTCACCGTCACCTGTAGGAACTTTGGCAGTAGGTGGAATGTAAAGCTGTCTGCCAAAAATGGTCTTGCGATATAGTAATCCCTGAATGAGTTCAAAGCTGCTGACAGTCTGTGATGATGTTGCTGATGCCAGTTTGGAAAGTATAGATTGTGCAAATGGATCACGATCATACTGTGATGTGATAATGTCGTGCAGCTGATTGACCCGATGATGCAGATATAAGAGCAATAGATGTAGGGTCTGTAGATGTGTCAGCTGATGTGGTTGCCAATGAGGCAATGTGATGTTGCAGACTATCGGAGAGTTCGAAAAGGGCAGAAATACGTGTAAGGGCATCTGCAACCTTATTATTCTCGCCTGCAATGTGCTCAATCCGAAAGTTGTACTCGGAGAGCTCATCCAACCACCTCGCCTGTTTGGGGCTTAGTGTGGATTTGGACTGGAAATAAACCAGTGGCTGATGATCTGAACGAACGATAGTCTCTGGAGCTCCCAGCAAGATATGGCGAAAGAACCGGAAGCCCTCCACAATGGCAAATAGCTCAATCTCAGGAATAGGCCAGCGTCGCGGTGTGTCAGAAAGGGTTACGCTGTGGTAGCCACACGTGGCCGCATACCTTTGCCTTGATCATGTAGGATGACTTGGCCAACGTGTGTGCCTGATCCATCGACTTCCATAATGGATGGCAGTTTCTGATCTGGAAGCTGTAGTACTGGAGCATTGCAGATGGCACTTTTGAGATTGTCGAATGCCTGCTGCTGCTCAGATTCCCAGACAAATTCTGCATTATCTTTCAGAAGGCGATTGAATGGCTCGGCAATCTTGGAGAATTTCGGAATAAATCTCCTAAACTGGCCGACCATGCCCAAGAATGACCGAAGGCTAGACTTGTCATCTTTAGCCATGCGGCGTAGAGGCTGTTTACCAACGGTTGGGCCATAGGGCACTGGAGGCTGAATAACCATGACTGCGCGGATTCTGTCTTCGATGATGGATAGGCCTGCCTCTGAGATGTGATGTCCGATAAAGTCAATACTTCTGACGAACAACTCAACCTTCGAAGGCCTGATGAAGAACTGATGCTTTCTGCAGCGCTGTAGGAACTGGCGAACGTGCTTCACGTGTGTGTCAAAATCTGGACTGTACACTATGGTATCATCCATAAATATGACTAAGAACTGATCAATGAAGTCGAAGAATGCTCGGTTTCCAACACGCAGAGCGGTCGCAGGAGCGTTAGTCAACCCAAAGGGCATCACGGTCCACTCGTATGAACCGTATCTAGTTCGAATAGCTGTCTTATGGATGTCGCCTGGATGAATAGGGATCTGATGGAAAAACTGGTTGAAGTCGAATCTGCTGAACCAGCGTGCCCCCTTAAGCTGTTCTAGTAGGGTGTCATGGGGTGGCAATGGACATGTGTCCTTTATGGTGATGTTATTAAGGGCACGATAATCACAGCACATCCTCCACTTCCCCCCTGGCTTAGGAGCGAAAATGATTGGGCACCCATATGGTGATAATGATGGACGAAGGATACCCAACTCGACATATTTGATGATTTGCCGTTTGAGCTCCTCCATCATAGGTACTGGAATAGTTCGTACTGGCTGTGATGGTGGCGTATGCCCAGGTTCAATGTTGATGCGATGATATCCACCTTCAAACCGCTCTGGTTTATGGTCAGCTGGAAGATCCTCCTGGAAAGTATCTGAAAAGTCCTCTCTGGTGCGATCACGTTCTGCTGTGACCTCTGGGTCTTCCATGGTAGTGTCTGTGTCAGTTGCTGTCATGACCACTTCACCATCATCAACCTCTGAGAGATAAAAAAGATAAGCTACGGCTTCTTCAGCCGAACCACTGGATCGTATACGTCTCAGGTGCTTTCTCATAGTGGTGGCACTGACTAGTTCCATTTCAGGAAGGCCATCTGATTTCTGAGTATCTTCAACTCTGGAAAGAACTGTGCGAACACTGGAACCTGTAGAATGAGTCCTGGTGATCGTCATGTTCTTGGACTGAAAGTCAATGTGGGGATTCCTCCTCTCCAACCAATCCTGTCCCAGGATGACTGTGAAGGGTGTCATATCAATAACATATAGGTCCACTGAATCCGTATACTTACCCAGCGTAAATGTAGCATTGGGAAGATAGGATGTACAAGGTAATTGGCTTCCTCCAGCCAGCCCCACTGAGAATGCTGATGTATCTGATGGTGTTATACCAAGCTGAGTAGCAAATTGTCTGTCGATGAATGAAGATGTGGCTCCAGGATCTATCAAAATATGAGTACTCTGTCCGTATACTTTCCCCTTATACAACGACAGCTTCTTTTGTGATTTCAGCTGTGCTGTCCGTGACTGCATCTGTGCGATGTGATCCGAGGGAGTGTCCATCTGCTGAAACTGTAATAATGTCAGACTGGAAAGGACTTCTTCTGAGATACTCTCAACCCGGCCACTTGCGTCAGTGGCATGTTCAGGCTGATCTATCGGGGTGTCCTCATCACTGGTACCTGTGCAGTATCCGGAGAGTTTCCCTGAGGAGCTGGATCTGATGCTGGAGCTGGAGCTGATTGTGCAACTGCTGCATTAATGCTCTGCTGATTCTGAAGGGTGTTGACTGTTTTTAGGAGCTTGTTAGACTCACTTTTGCCACCCTGATTATTCTGTTGCTGCTGTCCTCCTTTCTGATTCCAAGGATTCTGAGCTGGAGGATTGCCTTTTATTGCTTTTCCGTCTGCTGTCCTTGTGGAGTAGCAATCCTTTTTGGTGTGACCTGAACGACCACAGCGGTCACAAGACTGGGAAGAAGAAGAAGAAGAAGAAGAAGAAGAAGAAGATGCTGCTCCTTTTCCTTTTCCTTTGCCTTTGCCTTTCCCTTTATTCTTCTGGGAATTCTGATTGGACTGATTCTGATTACCGCGGTCATATGGCTTGTTGCCACGGCCTTTGTAATTCTTATCCTTTTTGGCTGGACCACCTCACTGCTCCTTTTGACCCCTATAGTGCAGGGTCTCTGCCTGCTTCGAATGAACTACAAAGTTCAAGTCGAGCAGTACCTGTGTGGTTTGTGCCCACGACAGGTTATTCCTTTCATTTTCTGCGAGGAATCTGAGGTGGAACTGCTTTCTGAGATCTGATTCCATGTTGCTGACAAATCGATCCTTTATTATCAGGACATCCTCTAGATCCACTGCTGCCAATGAAGCCAGTGATGTAAATGTCCGAAGATAGTATGAGAATGTCCGATTACCCTGCTGCAGTGCCATCAAGTGTTTTTTGGCTACTGACTGCTTATGTGGGTTTCCAAACTGTCTGAGGAACGTGGTCCTGACTTCTGCAAATGTAGCTGTTGGTGATTTTGCCACAACATGAAAGAAGTGTCTGTCATTGTTCTGAAGAAATGTAAGGAAAACTGTAATCAGGTCCTTATTTGCTGCTCCTGGGTAGGTAAACTGAAAATACCTATCCACTGTTTCCATCCAGACTTCTGCATCCTGTCCGACCTTATATTCCTTTGGTGTATTCATTTTCACCTTAGGTATAGGTACTGCTGGAACTGATGTTGGGAGTATATGACCATCATCTGGATCTGTAAAAATGGGAGGTGCGAAATCCTCTGTGTATTCCTCTTCTGGATCTTCAGGTTCTGTTTCAGGGTCCCTGTATCTACTCATATCTGGCTTCATACGACTGATGCTGTCAAAATACCCTACACCATCGTATCGAGTTTGTGTGTCTGCGCAACCAGTTAACCAACGTGGGACCTTGAATCTGCTGTAAGAATCATAAGTACCCAAGATGTCGAAAAACCAATTTATTGGATTTGGATAAATATCTGGTACAGACATCTATAACACAGAACACCAACACCAACAAAACCTTCAAAACCGGAATGTGTGTGTGTCGTGTGATATATATATAGATATATCTATAATTGTACATGTATTGTATTTGTACATTATCTGTATTATATAATGGAGTGAAGTATGTATGTATAATGATTCCACCTTCCCCCCTCAAGGAAGTGTGATAGCCACTAGGCAGTTGTCAAGTGCCTTATATACTCCATTAGGCAGTATGCAACCTTATAGGAAGCAGTCTTACAGTCCTGGGGATGTTGCCCCTGCAGTTATTGGGATGCAGCCCTACAGTTCTTGGGTTGTAGCCCGGAAATATTAGTCATGGTTGTGCTGATTCCAGCATGACTATAATGCCAAATATATAGTATTTTACTAATATTTTATGGCATTTCAGGCAGTATGGGTTACAGTGACCCTTATCGCCTCCAGTGACCTTAGGGTGTTACATGATATCAGTAACCCTTAGATATGTCAAAAATGAGCATTATGCATTTTTCTTTGTAAGAAAGAAGCAAGATTGTGCTCAATATGTCACTGTTTGATATGTAAAATCTTAAGAGTGTGTTACGCCCCTAGATGTTACATGTAAGATATTTAGGGTGTTACATGCGATGTGAAATGTGGCATAATGTTTTTTTGGTACCTTAATAGGTATAAAATTGGATTCCGTAAACAAATTGGATCCGAAAACCACAATTATAATGTTACGTGAAACATTTTTACCCATTTTGCCACTTTGAGCTTATATATGTATAAGAAGGCTCAGTATGTATATACTGTATATCACAGTATATGTCTTTCACAACTCTGTAAGATATCTTATCATCACACATGAAATCGAAAATGATCTCTTTCATGGTGTTTCTGTGAAGATATGTATATGGTCAATTCTCAGGGGTTTTACTGATTGAAACCCATGACCTAAAATATAGCATTATCAATCGTGACTTAAAGACACTAAGTGATAGTATATGTCAGATGATTTATTATTTACTTAGGCATATGGCAGTGCACTGGAAGGTACATAAAATGATACTTCCAGATACTAAGTAAATCAGAGCAATGCTGGTATAATCAGAGCGATGCTCTATAGTAATCTCTATCAGCTATATCAGATTATCAAGATGAATTCCGAATATACTGAGATATACTGAGATATGCATTGAAATGTGATCAATTTTCTGTATCAACTGTCAAATGCACAAGTAGGGGATGGAGTTGCTCCAGCGATATATGCGAGTGAATGGACTGTGCTCAACAGTGACCAGCTGTTATAATGAGCACAGTATACTGCCTTCGGGTCTGGATATATCTCCATCCAGCCCTACAGCATGTTGTTTGATCCTGCTCCCATATCTATCGCCACCTCTTACAGTCCACACGCACATGTGTTTGTGGACTGGTATCTATTTATAGTACATGTGATACATATCGTCACTTATATTGATCATTAACACTTACTGATTTAGTGTAATGTCAATATATATATACAGTATATATATTAGGGATAAGTTTACATCGGGGGCCGACATTTCATTTAAAGCCATATCGGGGGCCGACATCTCATTTTAATACACATCGCGGCAGACACTTCATTTTAATCCACATCGGGGGCCGACATTTGATTTTAATCCACATCGGGGACTGACAAGCCTAAACGTTTTACATCGGCTGTAGACATCATGTCATTTTAATCTACATCGGGGGCTGACATCTCAATTTAATCTACATCGGGGTCTGACATCTCATTTTAGTCCACATCGGGGGTAGACATGTCATTTTAATCCACATCGGGGGTATGCATTACATTCAACGTAAGGATATAATGTAAACGAAACATAACTATGCAAATCCAACCGGTAGATATGTAAATCATATTGCGATGAAAATATCTACCGGTTGGATTTGCGAAATAATGTTTTTTGGAGCGTCCAACAGCGAAAAACTGTTTTGTTTCGCCAAACAAGACAGTCTTTCATCGTTTGCGGCACCAAACAATATTATTTCGCAAATCCAACCGGTAGATATGCTCATCGTAATACGAGTTACATATCTACCGGTTGGATTTGCGTAGTTATGGTTCGTTTACATTATATCGTTGCGCGTGTCTTCTGTCTACGCATGCTATGTAATGTCAACCCCCGATGTGGATTAAAATGAGATGTCTACACCCGATGTGAAACGTTTAGGCTTGTCAGCCCCCGATGTAGATTAAAATCAAATGTCTGCCTCCGATGTGGATTAAAATCAAATGTCTCCCCGATGTGGATTAAAATCAAATGTCGGCCCCCGATGTGGATTAAAATGAAGTGTCTCGCCCCGATGTGGATTAAATGAAATGTCGCCCCCGATGTGGATTTTAATGAAATGTCGGCCCCCGATATAAACTTATCCCTATATATATATATACATCTAGAACATGTACTGACATAAATACTGGGGTAAGTACTGTGATAAGTACTGTCGTGTATAGTTACTGTGTATGCTATATGTTGTGCAAACATCGTGTACACTGTATATACCATATGTACATGTCGTATACATGTTGTATTACCTAGCTGGAATTCTTGGCGCTTGGCGCCAGCCAGGCGCTCGTGCAAAAATTCTGAACCTGGGTACGATTGGCGTAGGACTCGTACTTTCTGAAAGGGGGGTTCAAAAAGGCGAACAGGCTCGTTGCGACACACCGCGCGGTCCAGTCGAGTATTCAGTACTGTACAGTATACAGTAGAACTATCGTTACGAGGCTCAGGCTCGAGGCTGGGACGACAGGACGAGGGCTGGCGCGGGGCACTGTTAACTCTGCCAAGAATGGCAGCCTAATTTTAAATCGTTATATATGGGACTTGCTATGAGTTCGCCCGACGACCAAAATATTTATCGGGTCTTTCATGTAAGCTCAAAGATCCAACGTCATCGTCGTCACAAGCTCACAACCATCGCATGATACGTGATTCCGATACGAGCTGCATTTATCGAGGCTGGGACGAGGCTGGGACGACTACCGCTTAATTATCGGTAGGCTGGGACGAGGCTGGGACGAGCAGGTTATCGAAGGGTGGTTGGGACGACCGCGACCCGCCCACGACGCCAGCCGGTGCCATCGCTACGTGTCAATAATATTATCGACTCGCTGTCCGAGGATCAGGAACTCAGACTGGGTTTGGCCTAACGCTCTACGCTGAATAAAATCGCAAACGCTCACAGCCATCTCATTCATTTTTGACGGCGGCGCACGGCTATTTAGGGGACAGAACAGTTGCGTTATTTTAATCTTGTTTTCGCGTGGTTTGTGTGTTGCTTGCCTGTAGTGCTTGTTCGTCACTTTTCCTTACTTCAGCCTCACGTCGCCGGGAGCACGTCAGGGGTGCCCGAAAATTCTGCACACCGCAGCGCATAGAGCCGCGTGTACAGATTGAGAAGTTTGGGTCTTACTGTGTCACCTTTCGCAGGTTTCGCTGTCCATGAAAGTGCATGAGGGCGAAGTGCGAAAATAATTGCTTTCTTCGGCCTGGGTCCAGTCCCAACGCTTTTACTGAACGCCGCGTCCTGTTTGCAGGAATCAGCTATTGGTTGGCCTTTTCAGCCGCCGTTGTTTGTACGTAGCATGCCTTGAATCGTGCAGACGAAGCGCGGAGCTTGACTTGGTCCAGTACATATTCGTCTTGGGTTAGATCCTCGACGCTGTGACTGAGTGCACGCATGTTAGGGATCGTCTGCAGGGATCAGTTGCGCCTATCTGACTTATTTTCACGTGTTGTTTATAGAAAGTGAATCGGTTGCCCTGTGAGCGAACGAGAGCGAAGTCCGAAGATAATCTTCGGCTTGGGTTCATTCTCCAACGTTCTGCCTGACTCTGCGTTATCTACTATGCAGGTACTCTGTAAATGTGCTATGATACGGCTGTGTTTTGTTCGTATAGCGTGTTTGAATAACAAACGTAGACTTAGACCTGGCGGTTTCTTGCCCTAGTTTATGTAATTGTTGATGAAACGTTGTTTTCTCTGTGTAACGTGTTTAAATAATTAAAGCACACACATCTCTGCAGTTAAATGTGTAATTACACTATCTTGCGAGTGCCATGCTCACTGCCCTTTTTTGCATCGAGTACGTGCTTGTTGTTTCCTATCAAGGTTACTTTAAAATGGCATCCGTATCACTTGATCGCTTACACGTAGTCCTAGGTGCCTGCCGGTTTCACTTATGATGCCTTTGGCATGTAATAGTTGATGCTTGATAGTTTCATCTTTATCACGATCCGTGGGTACTACCCAGAAAGTGCACTTATTAGAAGCTAGTAAACACATATTGTTACTTCTTGATATGTGATAATTTCGAATAACGTATAAAGTGAGACTGCATAATTGAGAATATGGTTTTCTTTTGGCAACCATTTTCTTGTTTGGTTTTTGCCCCACTCAGGTGACCCCAAGATCTACCAAATTGGTAGTAAAGTGTATGTGGGATCAATAGCAATATGATCGAAATTAAGCTTGGGCATTCATACCCGAGTTTTAGTCATGTTCAGCCGGAAATGAGATTTATTCACGAAGTAGAATTCCAGACGGAATACATTCCGATGACGCCATCTTCGACATATAAAAAATAAGTATTCATGCCAAAAGGAATAATGGAATTATGGCCGCCGAAGGCGCTGAAAATTTCTAGGGAATATTCCCTTTAAATTTTATGGGATATGCCGAACTAAATAGGGAATATTCCCGAAAATTTTTCGGCGCCTGCGGCGGGCTTTTTCCGTTACTCGCTTCGCTCGTACCTCGCAATCACCTGCCTGGCGCCAGCTTTGCCAAGAATTCCAACTAGGGTTGTATACACGTTGTACTCGATCAGAAAAAAGTACACATCTGAAAAATAAATTGATATAAGTTAAGTTAGGTTTACTTAATCATGCAGGTGTGTCCGTATAGCACTGAACAACATATAACAAGCATGCTATATATATCAAAATATTTAGTATACTGTAATCGTGTATATCTCATCATTATGGATGATGAGTTACATGGTGGATTTTCACAAATAGCTCCGATGTATATCCAATCTATGATTGACAGGAGAACAACTGCCATATCTAAATCCTGTGATAGAGGACAACTGAGCTAATTCCTGTCTTAACAATCAAGATTGGCATCTTACACTGTTCGGATGTTCAATGTATAACACTGGACTTGCAAGATCTAGCACGTTATACATGTGACTTGCAAGATGTCAGAGTAAGTCATAGGCATGTATAACAATAATGCCAAGCCGCTATCGTGTTCAGGCTGGATATATGCATGCCAAGCCGTTATCGTGATCAGGCTGGTTATTATAACATTTATAGCATGTTGGGTAAAACATGCTACTGCTCGCGCACACAATCACTGCATGTCATGTTATAATGATGCTGCCACTTGCACACAATCACAACATGTCGTTATATAATGATGCTGCCACTCGCACATAATCACAGCATGCCATGTTATAATGATGCTTCATGAGAAACCCGAAATATACTAGCTATATGAGGGTGGGATGAGACGGTACGACAGCTGCCATAAGGCAGCAGCTGAAGGACAATGGCTGCGGATAATATTACCAGAGTGAAGCTGACGGCTTACGCCGCCAAGTTATTACTAGGGGAAGATTGTCTGCGGAAAGGGGCGCGCGTCGCAGTGTCATCATCATAACGTGTGACACAGCGACCGCAACTACGATGCGAAAGGTTGAATGACACAAGGAGTCACCTACTACTATCAGATACTACTATAGGGTACCTAATATTGTACTCTACGTGAATGCTGCCACTCACATCATATTGTTATATAATGATGTTGCTCGCGCACACAATCACAGCATGTCATGTTATAATAATGCTGCTGGTCGCGCACACGATCTCTGCATGTTACGAATGACATGATGTCGTTATATATAACAATAATGGCTTAGTGCGATTTCGCACTGCACTTCATGGATGCGCCTCATTTTTGCATGCGTCATTATGTACACTGCATGCGCCCATTTGGTGCGAATTACGAACATCGCGCGTCATTCTGTACACTGCATGCGTCCGCTTGGTACGAATCATGTACATCGCTGTCGCAGTTGATGCGAATCATGAACACTGATGCTCATTTTTCATTTACGCGCTTGATTCCCGCATATCGTACAATGACCTGCAATTATTGACAGTATACATGTACGATTCGTACATTCGTGCGCACACCTCGTCGCAATATATTCACTGCCGGAATGCTGTTGAATGCGAATATGGTCGCGCTGATGATATTATGTGCAACATTGCTCGTCGCTGACGATATATGTCGCTGGCGATGTTTTGTGCAAACGTTGTCGCGTATATGCAGTTATGTTGATATTCGACGATATGTGCGAACTCAGTCGAGCTGCATACAATATAATATATATATGTGACTAGTCTGCTGCACACACTTGTTCCCGTTCTACGCCTGAGCGGAGGATACCACTGTCACGGTTCTATACGAACTTGATATGTGGCGCGGCTGTTATTGAACTGTAACAAGCACGCGCAAGAGTTTGGTGGGTATGAGTGCAGCAGTCTGGAGACCAGAAGTGCTTGCTTGAGCCCAATGCTCCTCATATACTCTAGTGCTCTCACGCATCGCATGCGTTACCACCATCGGGTTGTGAACCCGAGAGCACTAGGTGAACTTCCCGCATCGGCTAGACGAATATAGCCATTGATGCTCGCATGTTGTTCAGTGCATGCTTGAAGCGAAGACGCGTCTTATCAGGACACTTCAGTTCTTCAAGACTTGTCTTGCTTCGCCATCTCGATGCCATATACTTGGCCTCTCGATGACAGATGCCACTCACCTTAGGTGGATGACAGACATTCTGACTGTACATGTCATAGTCGACCGTACTGGCAATACTTGACGACTGTATGTCATTATGACACATGACATGACATGACATGACAGGTATGACAGGTATGACAGGTATGACACATATGGCATCGGTCATATCCCTGACAGATAGGTAGTTAGGTTGAATCACAGTCATACATTTATCGCCTATGCACCACAACTTTGCTTAGTTGCTTTCCTTCCTTACGTGCTTCGTTATTGCATGTCGCATCGATGCATATGAATTATTTTGCAGATAGTAGCAGATTTAAAATTCCTCGTATTTGAATACAGTATTTCAAATTTGCAAGGGATTCGTCTACCTGCATTGGGCCCACTGGCTGATTCGCTGATCGTACCTGCTCTCCTCGCTAACTCCTGTGTCCTGCACTCGAGTACTTCCGTACAGTATGTTCTATGTTCATATGTTGGGGGCCCTGATACCTAGTGTCGAAATGTGTGAAGGTTACCGTGAATAAATACCGTAGATAAGTAATCGGAAATGTCGTTATTGCAGGCTTTTCTCTCATTATATGTGAATATGTCCGTTGGGATGTAATGTTATTTTCTCCATAGTGCATTACGTATTACGGGCAAATCTCAAAACTCCGGAAACACGTAAATACGCGTAAATTACGTCCAGGGGGTACGTTTATCCGAACATAGCCACTTCTGGCGATGCTCACACGTCTAGCTCCCCCACTCCCCACTTTCCGGACGCGGCCAAGTCCCAAGTGGGGGGAGGGGGTACAAAACTCATGGGAACACCGACTTTCACCCCCCATAAGGGGGGAGGTCTGTGGTGCCCTGTGTCACCCCTCGCCTGCTCGGATGTCACTTGCAGTGCCTGCTGTCTGCTCAGCTCGTGGGTCCCGGTCCGCCAGCGTAAAGCCCGATCATCTTTCAGTATAATCCGACTTTAGACGAACCGAAAACCCTGCCTCATTGTGTTTTGTCACTTTTCAGAAGAGTATATATATCACTATATATCTACTTTCCTATAAGGTTATAGCCCACCCACGTTCAGTGGTGGTGTTTTCTTCAGTCTTCCGTCCGCTTCGCGCCCTGTGACTCTATTACCGACATTTTTTACCGACACTACTGCCGACATTTTTATACCGACACTTACCGACAACGACCGGCTTGCTTTCGCATTGGTCACCCCCGACATTTTTATACCGACACTTCCCGACATTTACCGACACTTCGCGCATTCATTTCTTTGCGACATTTTATACCGACACTTACGCCTTCAACACTCTGGCCAGCAGCACCTCCGCTGCCGGAAAATTGGCTTGCCGCACGACGTTTTTGACCTCACCGACGTTTTCCTCGTCAAAATCTACCCCAATTTGACCTTACCATCGACGGATTTGGTTAATTTTACGGAAAGTTGCGTTTTTGCTTCTAAACCCAAACTCCTTGACTTCCAGATTTCTGCAGCGCAGTGGTTATGGCCTCGCCGCCCCAGCGAGCGCGCATGGTCGCGATGCAAGCTGCAGTAACTTTACTTCGACTTCGACATTTTACCACTGGTTACGACCTGGTGGTGCCTGCTGGTACTCATGCACCACACGCCAAACTTCGCTCCAACATTTTCTACATCGACGACGACACCATGGACTTTGCGTCTGACATCGACTTCGCCTCTCCTCATTCTCCACTTCCGCCCCACCCGTCCCTTGGCCGTCATCTGGTGGTGTGTGGTGGTGTTATCACCACCGCCCACTCCCACTCCAATTCCCCAATCTTCGCCCTTGCTGAGTGCGACGCGTCCGTTGCGCACGCTCACCGCATTCTTCGCCTCTCACCGTCTCGCCATCTCTGCGCCGACGAGTTTCTTTCGGTGGTGCCAGACCACTTGCCGTTGTGGCCTCGCACAGGCGTTGGTTGATTGCTTGATGTTGCAGAGACTGCGGGCCCCAAACCCTAGATTGAAAACCTTAATTGGCACATCACGAGTTCACTAGTAGCTAGCAGACATTACATTTCTTCTAGCCGCTTGTCCGGGAGTACCGGCTGGCCCTGCAGTGCACCTCCCACCTTCGGGGTGAGGTGGTGTCATGGGAACACCGACTTTCACCCCCCATAAGGGGGGAGGTCTGTGGTGCCCTGTGTCACCCCTCGCCTGCTCGGATGTCACTTGCAGTGCCTGCTGTCTGCTCAGCTCGCGGGTCCCGGTCCGCCAACGTAAAGCCCGATCATCTTTCAGTATAATCCGACTTTAGACGAACCGAAAACCCTGCCTCATTGTGTTTTGTCACTTTTCAGAAGAGTATATATATCACTATATATCTACTTTCCTATAAAAAACCCCCCACTATGTTTTTTCAAACTTTCTCTTCTATTATCAATTATGGAGGTCTCAGGTCATGTATCAGGTGACCTCCATATCCTTTCGAGTCATCTCTAGATGTCTAGAAGTGGTTGAACCGAACAACCGATCACTGTCACGCGATCGTGCTTTCCAGGATCTAGACCGGCCGGTTCAATGATGGCACCCGATATGGAAATGACCATTCTCATTAACCCAATTTCGGGTTTGAAATTAGGTCGGGCTTCTGGCTGGCGATTGGCTGTGGTCTCAGGTCTGGGCGTCTTCCGGCGTAATTCATGTGTAATGATACTATCTATTAGAGAGGTTCCGCAAAAAAGGCATCTTTCATTTTCCGAGACCAAAAAACGGTGCCACGTCGGATTTCGTGTCGAGCCACTTCTTGGGTCCTGGCGTAATTCCAAAATGACGCCAGGGAATCTTTCAGTCCCGCAAAAAACGCGAAATGCATTTTTCGTGTGAAACAGTCCGCAGTCGCAGGGTCAATTCTCCGAAGTCTTTTGAGTATGCACTGCACTGCAGCAGCATGTCGATGTACACACGTACACACGAGAGCGAGGCTACCCCATCCCGATCCCCATACGCAAAGACCAAAGAGCATCTTTTGGGAGCCAAAACCCGTCACATGCATGAAGCGCACGCGTGATTTTCATCGGTTTCCATCCGAATTCGGGAGCGATTTCCCGAATTCGGACGATTTACAGTGTTAAGAATTAATTTTCATTTCACGTGTAGGAATCTTTCCAGAATTCGGAGCAAAATTACGCCAACGTCCGACGTGTCTCGTAAAATGGTCCATGTCACCCGTTTTTTGACCGAATTCGGTCTGCGGAACTTCTCTAATGAACCCTTTTATACGAGATGACAGATACTCGGTCTTCATTTTGCATCATATTTAATTTATGAAGATCGCGAATGACATGCTGATCTATGTCACATGGTAATTTAAAATTCTAATCCGTGTACCGCTCAGAAAAGCTACTGGCTTCAATAAATACAGCAGAGCCGCGCGATTGGCATCTCAGAAGAATCTCGAGCGTAATACCGTATTTATTTATAATAACCTTGTAAAATTTATACCAGAGTAGTTAGTTTTTAGGAGACCGATCGATCTACCGGGAGGGTTTTTCACATAACTCGATATACACGTGGCAAAGCCTATGTTACTTAGGGATGTCGGACATTATTTCCCACGTGTATGTATGGATATATAGAAAACCCTCCCGATAGGTCGATGCACCTTTTAAAAAAATAGTACTCCTACATCCCACATTCATATTTCTAATAATAGCATGCCGTTGAACTAACTAAATACGGATTCACTGTCATACTGTAATCCTGCGGTTGTCTGCACTTTTTATTTCGTTCACTGCGATATATACCGTAAAGATTAATGATGCTGACGAGTTTATATATTAATGACTCCGAGAAAACAAAATAGTATATGGAGACAAAACGTTGTACGCGTCTGGCTGATGGCATGGCCGCACTGCACCGAGTCATAGCGATAGGTCTTATAGGTGCAAGGTGGCCCAGCAAACGAATAAGTGCAAGTGACACACGCGCACCCGTGTCACATGTTTGATACTCTCGTCTACAAGCCTATTACCGATTCAATTAGTCGGGGGGGTATTTAAAATATTTAGTCACAAGCCAATTATTTATCGGATTTAGTCACCGACACAGGCGCGCGCGCGGCGGGGCCCGAGTCACCCGCGCTCCGGTCGGTTTCGTAGTCTCCGCTTGAATTTCAAACCTTTAATGGAGAACCTGAAATACTGTATGTATGTAATATATATATCCAGGTTGGACTCCAACGGAAAACAGTCGGACACTCGCAGATACACACAAAGACAGATGAGATAATAAAATAACTTAGGTGTTTTATTATCGGGGAGAACTGCAAGATGGTGACTGCTGACGTGGCACCTCAGGGCGAGGGGTGACATAAGAGGATCCAATATCCCCTCCTAGTGTGGGGGTGCAATTGGTATCCCCATGACACTACCGGAATATCCTAGTTCACTAGATATCAGAGGGTCCCGAACTGTGTGGATAAACTCTCAAGATAAATAAACCCTAAGCTAGATATACCCGGAACGGTCTCGCAACGGTCTTCGGAAACTAGTCTACCTGTGACACAACGTGTGTCACAGCACGAACCTATAGATCAGTCAGCAGTCCAGTGTTGGTCCTAGGGGTCTATCATAGGGGCCTGCCTGTCAGGGCTGCCTATACAGATTCCAGCACACCACCCCAGCACTGTGGGTGGTGACTGGCTAGGAGAGTCAGAATGTTAAATCTCTAGGGCAGAAGCCAGGTTGACAAGTCCTAACTGCTAATCCAACTGCGCAATTCTGATACACAAATTGGAATCCCTCTAACCAGCACAAGAGAAACCATGCAGGCAATGCAAGTCCTGCTAAACTACTGAAAAGCTCTGTGCCAGTAAGTCAGATTGAAGAATTCAAAGGTGTCAAAGTAAAAGCATAAACCAGATTGAAGACCATGTTGAGGTCAAAGTACATCTCAGCACACCACCATGAAAGTGGTGTACTGCCAGAACCAGAACCAGAGCTAGCCGACAGCAGACTCGTCATCGTCAACGTCGGACGGAGAAGGGCTGTAGTCAGGAGACGGTGGAGGTCCGGGCAGCTGGGGTATACCAGGCAGATGGTGAGGGCCGGGATGGAAGAACCAACCCCCAACCCCTTGCTTCCACCATTCCCGATCGTAGCGGTCAGGCGGCACAGCAGAGGGACCACAACCACCGAGAGCCGTAAGCACCGCGTCCAGAGTGTCGGGGCTCAGCTCCTCAACGCCTCGGTAGACACACAGGTCCCCCCTGCACAGCACAGGCTGCGGCGCAGCCTGACCCGATACCTGCACAGGCTCGTCGTCATTGGCCGCCGTGAAGGTAGGCGGCAGCTCCCACTCCCATGACAGAAATCAAGAGAATAAAGGAAAGTAGAAACGGCATCCCCCATAAGCCCGCGTGGGCGGGGAAGCCCCACGGAGGCTTTCCGCAGCCGTGGCTGCGGGGAGCACCGTCATGCCAATCTCCCAGAGCACCACCGGAGTGAGGTGCTTGGGCTGCGGGCGTTGACGAATGATTCGCCGAAATTGTCGAAGTCCGCGGCTTCACGACGAAGCTGCCGTCGGCGAGGTCCTCGCAATCGTCCGTGTCGTAACCCGTGAGATCAACCTGTCCGATGGCGGCGTGGTTCACGGTCTGAACGAACCCAGCGAACTCACCGTCCGCGTCCGCTGTGGTGGTTGCAGTGGCGCGGGCTTCACACCCGTTCCCTGCGAGACAGGCATGGCAGGGGCCGGCACGGCGGATGCCGATGCCGCGGCACCACCTGCCGGAACCTGCTCCTCCGGTGTGGCTACCGCTGCGGCGGGTCCGCACACCAGAGCCGAAGCCTCCTGCCCGACGCCGGCAGGAGGCGGGAAAGATGCGTGGGTGTAATGTACCTGCGGGTTGGCCGCGGAGTGAACCTCCGCGGCAAGATCGTCGAGCCGGCGGAGAATGCCATCTCCCTCGGAAGCCGGCTGCTGCTCCACGGTGAAGCCGTAGGCGGACACGTCGATGCCGCCCACCGCTCCCGCACAAAGCACCGCGGGCGGCCCGTACACGGCGGCCGCACGTGCGAAGGAATCCGCTCCATCATCCGCTGCCTGCTGGAACAACGCACACATGGCGAGTGCGTGCACCCCCTCTGCGTCCTCCTCGTCGATGGGAACGCAAAATGCCGCGGCAGAGGTGGGCGGGTGTTGGCGCCCGCCCAACGGGCAGTCGCGGTAAAAGTGATACGCCTCACCTTTTCCTGCCTTCTTGCACCTACCGCAGAACGGCTTCGCCCGTTGATCGTCGCGGTCGAATCCCACGGGCGGGGCTTTGTGGGTCCCCACACGGAATCCTCGCGGCTGCTGCCCCCGCTGCTGCTGCTGCCGCTGCTGCACCCGCTCCCGCTGTTGACGCACAACCGGAGCGGCCTCACCGTGCTGCCGTTGCACGAGCTCCTTCAGCTCCGTGATCTTCTGAAGAAGGGCGTCGTATTCGCTGCTAGCGTCAGGTGCGCGGAGATGCCGTCCGCGCCAGAAGCCGCCTTCCCCCCGCCCGTCTGTGCCCAAGCCTGGTAAATTTCCACAACCATGGAACGGAGCGAAACTAGTGACACATGAGTCAAGTCAGCGGCCATGGGATAGCGGACCTTCACCGCAGCGTAGAACACGGGGTCCAGTCGGGTGTAGAGGGATAACTTCCTCGTGGCCTCGGTCGGTGTCCAGTCGGAAGCTCGGTTATCCCGCACCAAACGTTGCTCCTTAGCCAAGATCGGCTGCGGGTCAACGTTTGCGGGATAACGCAACGCAGCGTGCTCCTCCTGCTGGGACTCCCGTAGTGCCACCGGTACACAGCCCTTGATAACGTCGATGAGAGCTCGCCGTCCATCTCGGTCAGTCGAAGAATCCGTACCAGTGAGCCAGACGTAGGCGTTGCTGTGCTTCTCCACCACGAGAGCCAGAACGTCGTACAAAAGGCCATTTACCCGGCCGACCACCGGAGCCAGAGGGTCGTCGAGGTCAAAGGCACACAGCTCCAGCCCAGCCGACTGAAACTCTGTACGCAGCTGCACCACCAGGTCGGACAGAAGGCCACCGTCGTCCGTACCGCGAAAATGATGTTTCTTGTCACCAAGAATATCCTCACGGATACTCTTGGCCCAAGCCCGGTGGAGACGTGCTTTGTAGATCTCGTCCACCAACTTGGATTGCTCCTGCAAGTAACGTCTGACGGCCACGTCCGCGTCTTCGTTCGATGCAGGGTTGGGAGTAGGAACAGAAGGCGTAGCCGCCGTTGGTGTGTTCCGCACCCCGTCGATTAACCTCAGAGAAGCGTCGATGTCGCTGTCCCTCGTGAGGGACTTTTTGGATCTCGTAATGACTCCCATTCTTAGATAAGCCTGTCGGGAGGCGGTACGCTGCAGCACGTTCGGGCAGGGTCGCGGGGAAAATGCGACGTCACAGATACGGACGGAACGGTGTAGCCATGCAAGCAAGGGGCAAAGGAAGATGTCGTCGAAGTCAAAGGTGCCAAGGTCACCAGCCCAAAATACGGTAGCAGGCGGGATCAGAGCGTGCAGAAAACCGTGAATGGACATTGCGACGACGAAACCCAATCCAAGCCGGCACCCCTTAGCTGCGGCTCAAAGTCGCCCACCGCAAGCTGCTCATCTCATAATCCCCACTAATGCCCAAACGCGCAAACGCGCACCACCTCTCCGAGCGGCCGTTTAGCCAATCATGGCCAAACTAGGAAGTGGAATAAAGCGTGGATGGGGCCACGACCTACCGGAATATCCTAGTTCACTAGATATCAGAGGGTCCCGAACTGTGTGGATAAACTCTCAAGATAAATAAACCCTAAGCTAGATATACCCGGAACGGTCTCGCAACGGTCTTCGGAAACTAGTCTACCTGTGACACAGCGTGTGTCACAACACGAACCTATAGATCAGTCAGCAATCCAATGTTGGTCCTAGGGGTCTGTCATAGGGGCCTGCCTGTCAGGGCTGCCTATACAGATTCCAGCAGACACCACCTCATCCCGAAGGTGTGAGGTGCCACACGCCCACAACAACATCCCAAACCACAAGCACAACAACACCTAATTGAACACACCTACATGATTCAAGGGGTCTTTTGCAACCCAGCTAGTACGGCTCCGCCTGCGCTAATCCAGTAATGCGTGCTCTAGGCGGGCTTATGCCCATGCGTGTGCCGCGGGGATCAACTACTCCCGCGGGGTAGGCTGCTAATTTTCACGAGCAGGCTGCAGGTGGCGGCGGTGTCCTTGATGACACCGATGCACAATGGTACTGCTGATCGTGTCGGTAATCGTTATGAAGCTACACAGATGATATGGCAACCTAGATTTTTCAATGTTCAATCTCAAGAGAAATGTGTGAATGTATGTGCTGCTACGAGTGCTTGCGCATGAAAAGCACTCATTGACCGCACCTTGTTATTGAGCGCCTATATTATTGTGTAGCCTTGGCATTGCGGGGGTGTCGCACAAAAGCCTCCTCGTCGAAACCAAGGGATACCCAAATTTTAGGGATATTGAAAAAAAAAATAGTCGCCGCAAAATGTTTAAAATTTTAGTCACTTCAAAAAATAATTATTTCGATTTTAGTCGAGCGCCGACGAATTAAATAATTGTTCCAATTGAATCGGTAATAGGCTTGTATGGAGCATTATTGTGACGATGACACATCAGTCAGACCAACGAATAAATAACTGATGGTTTTCTTCTCAGTGTAGTATGACAGGCAGTATGACTATCATACGGAGCAGATCTGAAAACTGAGGTTTTCTGATCAGTCGGAGGCCTAAGAGGCCAACAACGGGACTGAGAAGGCTTCTTGCCGTGTTACTGTGAGTGTGTGGACTTTAACACCGTAAGTTTTTCAGTGTATATATTTTCAGTAGTATATCGTATATTCATTATGGAGTGGTTCACCGATCCGATTTTGTGCCAGAAACGTATTGATGATTTGCACGCGCAGCCGGCGTACGCGACCGCTTTTGCTGCGTTCCAGGATGGCGGAGAGGACCTTACGCAACCACAACTGAAGTTGATGCGACAGATGGAGAGGGCGACAGCGCGCCTTGCTGAGCTCAAGGGACTGTCGCAAGTAGCTTCTGGTGACCGTAAGCGTCCGTGGGAGGCAGCAATTGACCTCACTCAGCTTCCAGGGTCCGATCGCCTAGAGGTTGACTCGCAACGATGATGGCAAAGACAAAGGACTCCGCAAGCAATTCCTAGAGACCCAGCACCACTTCGTGGCACACTCAGCGTCGCAGTTAGCGCTTAATGATGCCAAGAAGGAATTAGAAGGTGTGGAGCTTCCTGAAACCGTCACTCTTGCCTTGGAATTTTTGTCAGAGACTGCGGAAAAAGGAATCGCACGCGCCAAGGCTCGCGCTAAAATCTTGGCGTTGGTTTCGGACAAGGGCCCTGAGGTTGGCTGGAAGATCTGCGAAAAGTTAGAACGTAAATCGTACGCTGAGGATGAGGAAGATGAGAAGCTTATGCGTAAAGCTGAAAAGGAAGTGAAAGCTGAAAAGTGTCAGAAATGTGGTGGGTCGTCGATACGGCTGCCGTGAGAGAGCAGAAATTCTGAGAAGTCGTGTGGTAGATGGCGGCCGATACGAAACGGTGTGGTGACCAACCAGGATGCGTAAACCAACCCAACGTTAAATCCCGTAGAAAAGATGTCCTCAAAGGCCTACAGCTAGCCGTAAATCAACCCACAAAACTTAGGCCATACCCGCGACTGCCGGCACTTCCACGCGCGGAGCGCCTCACTCCATCCCAAGCGTCCGGCCTTAGCCAATCATCCTCGCGGTGTCGCAGTGGCTAAATAAAGCGCAAGTGGGGCCAAACCTGTCAGATATATAGTCGGGTGTATATATCGGATAACGGAGAATAAACCCTGAGTTAAGGGTTTCGATATCAGAACGGTAAAAGTCTCAGATTGATAAAAGAGATACACATAAATACTAACGGGTGTTTCCCGTTTACTGGTGACGGTCACCCAGCCTACTATAGGAAGTGACAGGTGACAGTCTTTACTGTCGGTGTGTCACATCCAGCAAAAAGCTCCACGCCGCGCAAGCTGCGGCTGCCAAGGGGCGAACTAAGGGCCTAGGCAGGGGTGCCTTTGCTGCGACTCGTCCGACTGCTCCTGGGGCGCCTCCGCCACCACCGCCTGTTCAGGCAGGACGTGGCAGCCAGCTCCAATGCTGGAATTGTAACGTGTGGGGTCACCACCAGGACCAATGCTCACCGAACCGCGCTCAGCCGGCAGAGGCCGTGGCAGAGGCACTGGCCGTTAAAATTGTGAGAATGTAGAGCCACGATGGCTAGAACAATGAGCTTAGCGGAATGCTTTGCGGTTGTGGTGGAACGCCCAACCTTAATGTAACTCTTGGGGACGAAACCCTAAATTGTAATGAACTTTTGGCCTGCGGGCTGTTGTTTTCCTTGTGTTTCAGGTCTTGAATTGTCTGTGTACAAATATAAAGCGATTTATCACTGTACTCATTGGCTTTCGATGACGATGACGTGTGGTGAGCAACCAATATAATTCTATTTTCATCGGGGTGATGTATAAACGGACGTTCGGACACGGACATCGCGTTGCGCATTTTGATTCATTGGTTAGCTTTTTAAAATCTTTATACGAAAGAACGCTGTTTATGTTTCCCGTGCACCAGCAAAAGCACCAGCGCAGCGAGTCACAAGCGAGTCACCACTCACCAGCGTGCTCCAGAACATTTACATTTGGCCGATTAGGGTGGACAGAGCGCGTATAAATGGCCAGAGGACGAGGAGGTGTTCATCTGCGAATTATGACCGTTAGATACGCAAACAACAGAATGATTGAAGTATCGAACTGTCGATATTTAGTCGTGAGCTCGTGACGTGCCCTCTCGTCGATGCGCACTATTAAAAGTGCTCCGTTTATAAAGCCATTTAATTCAGGAGCACGGTTGTTATTGGTAATTTCTAATTATAGAAATGCATTCTTCCTGGGTAAGATGTTAGCAAATCATGAAATTAAAATGTATCGGTGTAACAATTCAGGAGCACGGTATAAGCATATGTCAATAGGGACACTGAATATGTAACTGTATTATTTGCTATTTAATCCTGCCCATCCCATGGCCATCGCATGCCCATCGCATGAAGTGAGGATTTTTTTGTATAGATGATCGTATATGATTCGCATTTTCAGAAGAATTTGTTAGCATTTGCATAGAATGTTGCGGAGTGCACATATCATTCAATATGAGAAATACGCCTCAGGGCTTTTGTTCTCTGACTCATTAGCTTTGTGCGCACCGAGTTGATAGTCTTCTTTTTGCAACCCAACTGCCAGCTTGGAACTTCAAGTATGGGTGACAACTCCATTTCACTTTCAGACGATAAGGACGAAAAGAAGAATGCGGCCGTTCAAGGCTTTATCAGGGTTGTTATCCGCGTTCGGCCGCTTGTGGATAACGAAAGGTATATAGGGTACCTTTTTGAAAACGTGGGTTTTGCTGTAGTAGGCTATGCCCCGAGCTGATATTTAATCGGATTTTCAAACACGTAATTATTTAACGCTTGTTGGCAACTTGTTCGCTTAACGACCAGCAGTGGATAACTCGCTACTGTTATGCGTTCCACAGGCTCGGCACTTGGGAAGTTGGACCCTGCCACATGGCTGACAAAGCGCCTTTAAAAGACAGGCAAAAACCATATCAATTTGAAAAGATATTTGGTCAAGCGACAAATAACGGACAAATATACTCTGAGGTAAGCTTTGCCTTTACCCGCTTGAAATCCTGCAAAAAGCTCGCGTGTTCCCTGAGGTTTGATTCGTGGATAAACTTGCACCGAAGCTTGTTGTAAATCTCAAGGGGATCTTTCCGGAGAGAGAAGAGAGGCGTCGAATCACTGACAACGTACCCACTGTCTGAAATTTTGCAGGTAGTTTGTGACATGGTGCAAGCTGCTGTTAGCGCTTATAACTGCACTATTTTCGCCTATGGTCAAACTGGTAGCGGCAAGACTCACACGATACTTGGTAACCAAGACGATCCTGGTATCATGTTACGGGCCTTCTGCGACTTGTTTTCAAAAATCGACTCCACGCAAGACCGTGTCTTCTGCGTCAGAGTACGTGCACCCGACGAGAGAGCCCTGCCCTCCCGCGCTGTGACTCACGCCGGAGTTTCTCTGAGGTAGTCATGAGGTGCAGAGGGCTTATGACAGAACTACAGCAATATAATTTGCAGTTGATATCGACGCGGTCCTTCTGGAGACCGCGGCGTGCTGGGCCGTTGACTGTTTGTTCCATATCTACCTTGCCCTCGTATCGTGCGGCACGAGCAACTTTGATCACGCCCATGTCCATCTACTTAGCCAGGGCATGTGGAGCACGCTGCACTCCTTGATCTTATTTGGAGTTTCCCGTGAAATATGTTAACAGGTTGCTTACATCGAACTCTACAACGAAGAATTGTACGACTTGCTGTCTGAGAAGCCGGTAAGAGCTGCCTCTCTCACGGCTGCCACCAAGTTGTGATGGAGTGCGATAAACCAGCACATTTGCACCCCAAGATGGCCTCTACGATGTCTCAACAATATTCGCCCACTGCACTCGCATGATGACAGGCTTAAGACCGACTCCTCTTATCCCTCTGTTCGCAAAGCTACTAGAGTTGGGAACAGTTGTATGAACGCACCGACGCGGTGGCAAGCTGAAGACCGCCGCTTGTGGAGGCTAGCAGTGCCTCCAGGCCACCTTGCTCTCTTGGCAGTTCACTTGTGAGAAGTGTGGCCATTGCATATCTAACGTGCGAAAGCCTTTTCACATCCCCGTGCGGTGGGTGGTGGAGTATACTTCAGATGGACAGGATGGGGGATCGTGGACTGTTGAAAATCGTGGAGACCCCAACCAGGTAGCGAGCAGCCTACACCAAAGCTGAGGGGGGTGGAGACTATCACAGTTTCGCGATTCCGCGCTGCGGGTGGCAACTTTTTACTTTATTTTTCGTTTCCTTGTCAACTTCCGTGGAAAACACTTTCACCTCCAGTTGATCATCGAAGAGGCGCACGGTTGCTGCACTCTTCTCTGTGGTGGTGCCGCCACTCCGAATTCACAGCAGGGAAAACCAACCATGAGCGGGGGATCACATCAGGGCTTGTTTATATATTATGCATATCTTCCCATCCTGGTGCACATCACTAAAGCAGCAACTATGCAGCTTCCGGACCCAAGCAGTCTCGGAAGTGACACTGCCACACTTCTTAGATCCCTTGTAAACATTCCTGAGTCGTTGCTCCGAGTGGCGCACAGGGGCCTTGCCGTACACGGACTCCGCGAGGTCGATATGTCCACTCCGGAACAGATGATGCAGGTCTTGGAGGAAGGCCAGCGCCAGCGCATGGTGCGGTCGCCAGCGGCGGGACATGCATCTTTCTTCATGCCGAACTGTACTCTGCTCGAGCCGCTGAGGGTCGCTGAGGGGAAGCCATAGTGGTAGGAAGTGGTGGGCCTGCATACTCCCATAGCCTGGAGCTTGTGATTTGCTACTAGCAAGTATATCACGTGAGCCGGGTGCCAAACGCTGACAAGGCACAAAGGAGATGGGCGTCATGAGTTGACTAGGAGCAACGTGGCGCCGTAAGCTATCTCAAAGGAGTCTTGCGTCATGCGCTGACTAGGCGCAGCGTGGCGCCGTAAGCGATCTCAAAGGAGTCTTGCGTCATGCGCTGACTAGGCGCAACGTGGCGCCGTAAGCGATCTCAAAGGAGTCTTGCGTCATGCGCTGACTAGGCGCAACGTGGCGCCGTAAGCTGTCTCAAAGGAGTCTTGCATCATGTGCTAACAAGGCGGAACGTGGCGCCGCAAGCTGTCTCAAAGGAGCTGAGCGTCATGTGCTGACTAGAAGCAACTTTAGGATGCTTTTTGCTACGACCAGCTTGGCAGGCACTGACTCCGGGGACCCCTGCGCCGGGCGCTGACTCCGCGG
>LGRX02034538.1:0-42084 GCA_001247695.2 Cymbomonas tetramitiformis
CGGCGTGCAGGACAGTGCCCCACAGAATGCCCCCCTTCCGGCGGCGTGCAGAACAGTGCGCCACAGAATGCCCGCCTTCCGGCGGCGTGCAGGACAGCGCACCACAGAATGCCCGCCTTCCGGCGGCGTGCAGGACAGCGCCCCACAGAATGCCGGCCTTCCGGCGGCATGCAGGACAGTGCCCCACAGAATGCCCGCCTTCCGGCGGCGTGCAGGACAGTCTTGCTGCAGAATGCCCGCCTTCCGGCGTGCAGGACAGCGCCCACAGAATGCTCCTTCGGTGGTGCAGGACGGTGCTGCACTAGGAATGCTCCCCTTCCGAGGCGACGCCCAGGACAGTGCCCCACAGAATGCCCGCCTTCCGGCGGCGTGCAGGACCAGTGCCCCACAAGAATGCCCCCGCCCTGAGCCGCGTGCAGGACAGTGCCCCACAGAATGCACCCCTTCCGGCGGCATGTGCAGGACCAGCGCCCCACAGAATGCCCCCCTTCCGGCGTGCAGGACAGTGCCCACAGAATGTCTCCCCTTCTGGCGGCGTGCAGGACAGCGCACCACAGAATGCCTTGCTTCGTGGCGTGCAGGACAGTGCCCCACAGAATGCTCCCCTTCCGGCGGCGTGCAGGACAGCGCCCCACAGAATGCCCGCCTTCCGGCGGCGTGCAGGACAGTGCCCCACAGAATGCCCGCCTTCCGGCGGCGTGCAGGACAGTGCCCCACAGAATGCCCGCCTTATGGCGGCGTGCAGGACATTGCCCTGAGGGCATGCGTCAGCCAGTTGTCCCCGAAGAAGCTCGGCCAATGAGTGCGGCTCTCCCCAGGGAGCCGCCAGGAGCTGCCAGCAGGCTCCACCGAGCCTCAATGCTGGGGCCACGCATCACAGCAGCCCCCGCACCGCCTGCAGCGGGATCACCCGCCGGTGCTTTGTCTGCACCCGCTGCCGCCCTCTCTCCGTCTCCTCCTCTGCCTTGCTCAGGTCCTCCGTCTCCTCCTCACACCCTGCCGCCAAACCCCGGCCCTGTCTCGGGCCGGCCGAAGGTGCAGATAGCAGCCACGGTGCAGACGCACGACCTCAGCGGGCGCAGGCTCTCTCGGCTTCTGCTCCAAGAGCGCCCGAGCACCGCCGCGTGCCCCCGAGCCACTGCCTCCGCCGGCAACCGCCTCCGCTCGGCCTCGTGCTGCCCGCCCTCCGCCAGCTCCTGGACCTGCGGGGAGGCCGTGCCCTTCAGCATCCTCAGCACAGCCCTTGACCCTTGGCCCTTGGCCAGCTTGTCAACCCCGAGGTCTTCATGGCAATTGCTGATGGCCAAGAAGTAGGGCTGCGTGCTCCCCGCTGGTACAGTCTCCTGCTGCAGCAGTGCCCCCATGTATAGGAGCGCTGACACATGCTCACCCGGCAAACAAGCCAGCCCCTGCCCCTCACAGCAGTGCGTGGAGGCGGGAGCTCTCGGCCGGTGGACAATCACCTTGGGTGCACTTGGCTAAGGCGGCCTGCAAGGCTGTGATGCGTAAGGCTGTGATGACAAGCTTGGCTAAGGCGGGTCTGCAAGGCTGTGATGACAAGCTTGGCTAAGGCGGGTCTGCAAGGCTGTGATGCGTAAGGCTGTGATGACAAGCTTGGCTTAGGCGGGTCTGCAAGGCTGTGATGACAAGCGATGCTCTTGCAGGTGAGATCGCCACCGGCTGCCGAGCGCCGAGTCCCATTCCTCGGGCGCCTCTGTCGTCCCCCGCATAATCGGAGTTCGGCAGGTCTCCTGTCCCAGGTCGAGGTCCTCCTCGTCACCGTCATCGTAAGTCGTGTGGCACATGTCGCCCGACACCCCCGTGATGGAGCCGGGGCACCACGCATCGCCGTCCTTCCGGTACACCTCCAAACCGCATGCCCACATGGTAGCGAGCCGCCAGCAAAGTCCATGTCCGGCACCCCCCCAAACAAGTGGGTGCTCCCGGGCGGCCGGCGGAATGCGAACCATCACAGCGTCCCAGCCGGACGGACCGAGCGACTTGGACCCGCGCAGCCGGCTGGGAGTGAACAGGTCTCGCCTCCGTGGCATGAACACCACTTCGGAGGCGAGAGCCTCCAGCTCCCGGTACCAGGGCTGCCCTGGCCATCGCGGTGCAACCATTGTCGCCATGGCCCACCCCCTGGAAATATTTTCCATTTCTAATTGCAGACGAGGAAGTTGTGCGCATGCTTGTCAGTGCACCTCTGGGGAATTCCTTTCGGATATTCTTCTTCGGCGTGGAGAATGTCCCCCCCCCCAATGTCTTCCTTGCAGGCAGCCTTGGTTAACTCACCAGAGTCCTCCATGGATTGAATTACCGTCCGCGCATGTGCCTGCATGGCAGTGACGTATTCGTCCGTTGCCGGACCCTACTGCCCGCCTTGTCCCAGCCCCCCCCGAGGATGCACCACATTTGTTATTTGAAAGGACGTAATATGACCTTATCCGACATAAAGTGACTTAATCCGACATGAGACATTGTCGTATAAACATTTTCAGTAGGTATAATTGCAGATTATTTTATATATTATGTACATATCTTGTATATAAATTCCCCTTATCTGACCATTTCATATTTTCCAAAACAATGGAATCAAACCGGACATAAAGGGACATAAACTGATTTCCCCTTTGATTCCATTGTTTTGGACACCTCAGAAAATATGAAATGGTCAGATAAGGGGAATTTATATACGTGATATGGACATAATACATAGAATAATCTGCAATTATACCTACTGAAAATGTTTATACGACCGTGTCTTAAGTCGGATTAAGTCAGTTTATGTTGGAGTAAGTCATATTAAGTCCTTTGACATAACAAATGCGGTTTTTTATGCACCCCCCAGTACCGCGCCGCCCTCCTGCTGCTGCTGCGGAAAAAACGCGAGCATGGCAGCCACTGGTCGCTGAAGAATGCCGTGAAGTCTGCAGGCGGCCTCCCCGCTGCCCGCCCGGCATTATCCTCCTTCTCCGTCTCCTCCTCTGCCTTCCTCTGCCTTCCTCCTCCGTCTCTCCTCTGCCTTCCTCCTCCATCTCCTCCTCTGCCTTCCTCCTCCGTCTCCTCCTCTGCCTTCCTCCTCCGTCTCCTCCTGCAGGTGTTTGCTTCTTGTTGGACTCAAACTTGAAGCATTGTGTGTGGGTGGCACCTGGTGTCGTACACTCCCTGCGCGGTGTGTTCCGGGCAAAGCAAGGCCACCGTGATCGCATTCTCCACCTGCGCGGAGAACTCCTTGGCGTCGAACAGACAGGAAATCATCGTCGCCGGGGTTTTGCACTCGTGGTACGCGTAAGAGCGCGGCTGTTTTGCCAGCTGTCGTCCTCGAGGAAGTCCTCCAGCCGTACATGTCGTACAACATGGGCGAACGTTTTCGGACGCTCGGGGGAGGGGCTGACGCCCGAGAAGTGCTCGACGAACTCCGGCTGCGCCATCTTCTCGAGAGCCTGGTCCCCAGGGAGGGCGCCGCACTTTGCACCCGCGCTTCACCCCCCGTCATCCACACCCGCTTCTGCTTTTCCGCGCGTCTCCGTCTCTTCGACTCGCACAGCGAGACTGCTCATTCGCTTGGAGAGCTGCCGTACTGATGCTCAGGGCTGCGCCTGAGCACCTTTATTTGTAGCCGTGTCTGACTTACTCTCCACGCCCTGGAACTCGTGGCCTTCCGCCACCTGACTTCAAACCCTGAGTCGGGGCCATTCCACTGTTTAGATTTTACAGGGTGCTTGCACAGCAGGTCAAACCTCTGACCTTGCGCGAGGTTTCTTCGGTAGCACAAAAAACAGAGCTATGGCTCCGAAAGCTACGGACCCTAAACACCGTCCCTGTCATCTCGACTGTCCTACTGCCTCGATCTGCCCGCACAGTGTCACCAGGCGTCGGTAGGCTCTGTTCTCTAGAGGAAACTACTAAACTTCCACTGCTTTCCAATTTAAACAGCTCCTGTTTGTTTTTAGGAAAACCTGATACTCTATGCACCAGTCTTGTTTGCACCTCGGCATACGTTGTTGGCGTACCCACCCTTTCATATGTTTCCGCGACGATTATGCTCATACCTTATTTGTTTGTTTTCCGTGGATGCAATGCACTTTCAGCCGTTCGATTCACGTATGAGCTGCTCCAGAATGCCTTGGGCCATTAAACCCACCCGCATGCCGCGACCTGTCGCATGGCGTGCCGTGGGTGTATATCAGCCGATGAATATTGGAGCTTGACAAAGAGTGTGGGCGCGGGGAGGTTTGCGGGGGCCGCACTCAGAGGATCCCCACAGCGCAGAGACCAAACGCTCCAAGTTCGTGAACGATCGAATTTTTGCCAAGTGGATCATTGATACCTTCGGCTCCGACGCTCTCGTGGCAGGTGGTCCCTATAGGCACAAGGGGACGAAGAGCCCTGAACCCCCTTGGCACCCCCTTGACCTCTCTTGCTTGTTGATCTCGTGCGCATGCCAAGAGTGAAGCTCTGCATTTTGCAACGCGCGTAATGCTGCTCTGCGTTGCCTCGGACAGGCTCGGCTTGCTGTTTGGAATGAGTGGACCTCTACTTCTAACTTCCGCAGTGCCTTCGGCGCCATGCGTCCCCGAGCGTGCGTGCCAGCTCAGGCTGCAGCCTCTGAAATGCGCGCCGGAGGATGGCGCTGCAGTCATCTGCGCGTGACGCTGGACGGTGCCCTGACGTCACAGAGGGCCGAGAGCCGAAAGCTTCTGATTGGCTTTCCGACGTTGTGGCAGGGCCCACGTTCAACCTGATGGCATTCAGAAGTTCCGTGCGGGATAATGCGCTGCAGGTGGCGTGGCTGACGTGGCTGGCGGGAAAGGCCTCTTGTCCTTCGAGCTTCACGTGGAGCACGGCGTGAGTGCGCCTGTTGGGACGCCCGAGCATGGGGCACGGTGTGAATGTACGGAAATTAAACGTGATGGCTATGGACGCCTCGCGACGAACCTGCATTGACTTGTGTCATTCATTGGACCAGTGCACATTCTGACCAAAAATGATCTCCCGAATTTGTGAGTCTCTTAGGCCCTGCATTGGGGCGGCAGGCGAATGCCCACGCCCCGAAGAGGCCTCTGAGCATGCGCCTTGCGGCCTGCATTGGGGCGGCAGGCGAATGCCCACGCCCCGAAGAGGCCTCTGAGCATGCGCCTTGCGGCCTGCATTGGGGCCGCAGGCGAATGCCCACGCCCCGAAGAGGCCTCTGAGCCTTGCGCCTTGCGGCCTGCATTGGGGCGGCAGGCGAATGCCCACGCCCCGAAGAGGCCCCTGAGCATGCGCCTTGCGGCCTGCATTGGGGCGGCAGGCGAATGCCCACGCCCCGAAGAGGCGTCTGCGCATGCGCCTTGCGGCCTGTGTTGGGGCGGCAGGCGAATGCCCACGCCCCGAAGAGGCCCCTGAGCATGCGCCTTGCGGCCTGCATTGGGGCGGCAGGCGAATGCCCACGCCCCGAAGAGGCCTCTGAGCCTTGCGCCTTGCGGCCTGCATTGGGGCCGCAGGCGAATGCCCACGCCCCGAAGAGGCCTCTGAGCATGCGCCTTGCGGCCTGCACTGGGGCGGCAGGCGAATGCCCACGCCCCGAAGAGGCCTCTGAGCCTTGCACCTTGCGGCCTGCATTGGGGCGGCAGGCGAATGCCCACGCCCCGAAGAGGCCTCTGAGCATGCGCCTTGCGGCCTGCATTGGGGCGGCAGGCGAATGCCCACGCCCCGAAGAGGCCTCTGAGCCTTGCGCCTTGCGGCCTGCATTGGGGTGGCAGGCGAATGCCCACGCCCCGAAGAGGCCTCTGAGCATGCGCTTTGCGGCCTGCATTGGGGCGGCAGGCGAATGCCCACGCCCCGAAGAGGCCTCTGAGCCTTGCGCCTTGCGGCCTGCATTGGGGCGGCAGGCGAATGCCCACGCCCCGAAGAGGCCTCTGAGCATGCGCCTTGCGGCCTGTGTTGGGGCGGCAGGCGAATGCCCACGCCCCGAAGAGGCCCCTGAGCATGCGCCTTGCGGCCTGCACTGGGGCGGCAGGCGACTGCCCATGCCCCGAAGAGGCCTCTGAGCATGCGCTTTCGGCAAACCCTTTTAGCGGTTGTCCAGAGTCAGCAGGCATTCCAGCTGTGAGCAGCTGGGGTCTGGTGTTGTGACTGGAGGGCTGAAGCTTGCTATCTGCAACTTCACAATGGATGAGACGGGTTCGGTTCAGTAAAGTTTATGGTTGCCTCCCGAGCAGATCCCGTGCACATTGGTCGAGCCTCGGCAATGCAAGATGACAGCCTACGGCTACTCGCGCCATCGGCACCTGCGCAGAGTGGGCGCACGCTGCCCGCGCGGTAGCGTGGAGTACCAGGTCGCTCCCTCGTGCTGGCAGACATTTAGAATCGCGCTCAGCGTTGCATGTGTGTCGCAGGTGACGTGTATTTTGTCACATAATCAGATGACCGCAGTTCCGTTGTGGGCCCTTTGATCATGCACATGCATTGGTCGTTGAGACAGCTGCGATGCTGGGTTGAAGGGAGGGCGAGGCGAGGCGCAGGCCTGGAGGCGCGCGGAGCAATGGATCAGCATCTCAAAGCAGGAAGCCGCGGCGGAAGCCTCCGCGGAGCCGCGGTGAGCGCAGCCACAGCCTCCGCCGGCGGTTGTGCATGTCGCTTGCGCCTGCTCGTGTGCGGGACGGACCCGGCGCATCGATCGGACGGAGGGCTTCAAGTACGTCCACTGCATCCTCCTGGTTGGTCAAATGAGATGGGGCTAACAAGCAGGCATCAAGTGTGTTCGCAGCATCTTCTCTGGGCTGGAGGAAGGCGCATCGAGGGCGCAGCTATTGGCTGATGGCGCTGATGACTGCATCGCGGCATTTGAGCATTACAGAACCGAATTTTGGGGTTGCGAAGGACGAGCAGGCAAGGCTCCGCCGTTTCCTTCTTCTTCCTGGGTAAAGCGGCATCAGCTCAGCCTCGATGATTGGGCAGCTCATGCGATGCCAGGTCGACCTTCTGTCGGGAATGCGAGCTAGACAGCAGAGTAGCCCCTTCCACTGAGATTGAAGCCTTCGTGGCAAGCGCGATGCGATGAATCTGGGAACTGCGACGTCATTGGAGTAAGGGCCGACCCTTGGCGCATTGAAAAATAGTTCTGGTGGAAGATGTGGCTATGCTGCGATTGGAAGGGAGAGGACGCCTGAATGGCGGTATGCGATGCACCAGGTGTGGTGATGGCAAAGCGCAGTGTGCTCATCGGCATGCATCCCGACCAGGTTGCACACCCCCGTCCTAGTCGAATGCGCTCGCCCCCCTTGAAACACACACCACACCAGCTCCTTCCATCCAAGTTGTGGGTGTGATCGAGGGGGGCGGTCTTCAGCCAATCCTGTGCACTTCGATAGAGCTGGTAATATCCAATAGCAAAAACAGCGCTGGGCACCTTCTCTACAGAATCCATGAAAAGTGCAAAGTCCAATCAGTGAATTGCTCAGCATTTGCATTTCTGGTACTAGAGCCACAGAAAGTGGTGCGGCCATCTTGATTTTCCGATGAACACTGGTGGTAATAATCGGTCGGGAAATGGTTACCCCTGCATCAACTGGTGGAAAACACCGCATCGGGATTGTTTTATTATGCTAGACTATATGGCGGCATGGACTCTCAAATCGCCAATCCCGCTTTGCTGATTCCGAACCATGCCCACAGTGGTGCGGTTTGCAGAGGTATGATCGCCCGAAAAGACCATTCAATTCGCCATTTGATCCGTACTGTACCCTCGTTGAAGATGAATCTTAGTGGCGATATTTTCCACTAAGTATAAATGGAGAGGCATGTCGTTGGGTGCGCAGGCCACCGAGCCAATTGTGGATGCTGCTCTTGATTTGAACAAGCCCTTCGCAATTGTGCCCTGTTGTGTATTTCCTAGGTGAGTCCCATAGGCATAGGTACAATCTAATTTGCATGAGCCGTGCGACCTGCTTTAGTTTTCGCTTAGCAGAGTAGTGTTCGTATTGCAAACACTAGTTGCTCTTTTTGTGCCCCATATTAAGGCGAGTTGCTCTTTTCATGCACCATAAGGCGAGTTGCTCTTTTCATGCACCATAAGGCGAGTTGCTCTTTTCATGCACCATAAGGCGAGTTGCTCTTTTCATGCACCATAAGGCGAGATTGCTCTTTTCATGCACCATCGAGTTGCTGTTTTCATGCACCATAATGCGAGTTGCTGTTTTCATGCACCATAAGGCGAGTTGCTGTTTTCATGCACCATAAGGCGAGTTGCTCTATTCATGCACCATAAGGCGAGTGATGTTACCAATATGCCGGTATGGCATGGGGATGGAATGCCGCATTGGGTAGTTTGTTTCCCGAACGGCGTCTGCAAGATGGATCTCCAGTGTCAACATTTCCTGAATTCATTCAATATTTGGAGGAGAAGGACAAGTCCATACAGGTGGGATATCTACCCTTCAAGGGTCGCAATCGGGTAGTGTACCGTAGGTAGCCCGTTATTTGTTCGCATGAGTGCAGAGTGCAATTCCGCTGAGGTTTTGAGATCGCACCAAATTGTGGTGTAGTTCCTCCTCGCAATGAAAAACGTCCTATGTAGCCATTCTCGAACAAAATGGGTCTGGTGATATAGCGCTAGCGAGTGTCATATGGACTCCGTTACATGGCCAATATGTGTGTGCCGGTTTAGAGCACATATCGTATGATCTCGAACTTACTTGTGGAGGGCGTGCGAACGATGTGCGATTTGTCGAACAAAAGTGCCCTAGCTCGTTTACAAATATACTAATTTGCCAGAAGATGTGATATTGCAATAATAATTGGCGTGTTTCGTTGTGCAGTTTGTTCTTGAATGAAATGGTATCACATATTTCAATGATAGCGGATGCGTTATAGCAAATAACGCAATGACCATACGACGTATACACACTTGCTGAATCGATAAACGTGCTCTCCTTTTGTCGAAGTATACTACTTTGGTGGTCTGATGGTATTTGCCCTCCATCACAATTGCACATTGGGGCTTTCTGTATTCAACGTCCAAAACTGATTAATGAGGGAAATCGCGATTGCATGACCGTACCGAACATATTTGAGGCGGGTGGCGGCTGTCCTTCGCAAAGATCATGTCCCCTGTTAGAATTAGGCCAGGAGACCATCCCGAGAGTCTTGGTATAGGCCCGTACCTGATCAGTAGTCCGTACAACCTCGGGTACGGGATGCCGTTGTCCGTGTGTTCCATCACAACAATGTCACATGCCGTAATATTCGTTTCGGGTTATCTAGGTCCAGTGCATCATGGTATCGCTTATCAAGATATTGTGATATCACAATCATCCGGTTTCGGCTCAGCCGAACCCTGGATATATTGTTTGAGTAAATTCCTCTATCCCCTCAAGCCCGAATTGTGCGCATCAAGCATGCATACTCAACACGCACTTTATATATTGTGTTTTTTGTCCTGTCAGCGACCAATTATAGGTAATGTCGCACAACCACACCATATTTAAGTTTAGGCGCATACCAATCAATTGCTTAATGTACGAAATGCTCGCGTAATCGTTTGATGATGGCATATACCTGTAAACGATCAAGGGTAGGGTGCACCCTTTAAATACGAATAAATGGTATTTAATGCTAAAATCTGCTCAGGTAGCCCTCCCGAGAGTCTCGGTGCAGGCCCTTGTTCAGATCTCACGGTGTCCCTAGTACGGCAGTACCTGCTATAGCAGTACAGTAGGTGGTCGACCGAGCCTGCCGGACCGTGCGACTTCCGGGTTATTTAGGTTTAAGGTTTTATCTCTTATATGTCAGATATTGATTATCCTCCACTACGAGCCAGAGTTCTCTGACTGTGATGTATAGGATATATCGGTAGGTCGTGGACCCATCACTCCACGCGTTTGTCCCCACTGCTTTGGGGATGTCTGGCTAAGCGCGAACCATCTGGGTAGGTGGTGCGCTGGGGAGCGCACAATTAATGCGGTATGATCTTGGTTAAATGAGCGGCTGGCATGGCCGACGCTCCTATGGTTACGGGATGGTTGGTGGCGACGATTTCACCTTGGACACCGTTCTGGATTAGCTACCCAAAGCGCATTGCTGGACCCCGCCCGGGCGCGACGCATTCTCCTCCCTTTCCCTTTCTTTGTCAACAGCGTTCGGCCGAATGCCGCTCTTCTCTTCTGCCATTTTTCTACCTCACGGTCATCCAGCTCCCCGCCACCACCCTGCCCCGGCTAGGCTTTTCGTTCTAATGAGTATGACCACTAGGGCAAAACGCAAGATCTTGCGCGACTCTGATGCAGGTATTCGACTGGTGGACGCTGTACGTGATTCTCCGACTCCGAGGACTCCGCCGGTACCACCTCCGCCTGCTCCTTCGTCTAGTGACTCCGATGCCGTTCGTGAGGCGCGGGTTTACTATCAGGAGCAGGCCAAGCTGGTCGCTTCCGTCTACAGAGGGGGGCGACATCGAGCCTGGGCCAATTTTGGGCGACAAGAAGCACCCGGTACGATGGCGATGCTGGTTCCGATGTTTTGGCTCGACTCGTGTGCGCTCTCCGCACCAAGTTTCTTTCTGTTGGGCTTGACCTCTAGGTCTTCGACTTGGACGACCCGGGCAAGCCGGTGGTGACGGTCTGCCAACCCACGAACGAGCTCCTCTGCGATTTACTTACGTATCTGTTGGAGGCGGACTCTGCGGCCGAGATGTTTATGCCGGGTACGGACCCCGTCTCGGACCGTGGTGGACGGCGAGATTTGATCGACTTGACCAAGGGGACTGTTCCGCTCTTGGGGCGCGTCAGACGCTGGAGGCGAAGGATAAGTTCCGGTTGTATGGTGTGTCCCCAGAGTAAACGGCACCGGGGTCATTCCCCCAGTGAGGGCTGGTTGGGGTAGCACCCAATTGATGTCATTCCAGACAGCTTGAGCAGGAGTACCATCCGGTAGCGTGTAAGGTAGAGGTACGGTGGTATAGGGCACGGGGGTTCCTAATTGTGGAACGGAGTAAGCAGAAGGTGGAAGAGTAGTGGTGGTGGGCGAAGGCAGTGGGTATGGGTCATACACCGTTGTTGACTCTGAGCTCGGGTGTGATATTGTTCTAGTTTTCCTCGTCCTCTGTCTGGAACCAGGGAGGGGAATTAGGTGAGTATGGAGGAGAGGATGGTGAGTCGACGTCGGAGGGGCTAGCTGAGGGAAGGTGGGGATGGACAGGCACGAGGAATATCCCGTTGCTGTTAGGGGTTGGAGATGGAACTTGAAAGAAGTCGACTTCGGAAGTGAGGTTGTGATAAAGGTATAGCAGAGTGGGGTATATATATATGGCCATACAGAGTTTTCACTATTTTCTAAGTGGAATTTTTGGTGGTGAGGACATTTGTTAAGGTCTGTGGGAAGGGTTTTGGGGGTCGTATGGGGTCTGAGAGGGAGGTTTTTGGTGGTGGGACGTGATAGGATAGAGGTTGGGTGTTGCTGGAAGGTGGCTAAAAGTGCTGAAAAGTGTTGTTTTTGGCCGTTTTTGCCACTTTTAAGGCTCTATAACTAACGTTATGGCTTGAATGAGGCTATGATAGACCCGGATATCGAAATATACTGCCCAAAGTAGGTCGGATATGGCCTCCCCTGAAGTTTCAACTTTACATCTTGCCAGGCATGCTTGGGTCGAAGTTCAGTTTTGAGCCCCCATACTAAAACCGTTTCCTGGGTCATATATGACCCAAGGGTACCTAAAATTGATTTGTGAAGCCGTCTAAAATCCAAAAATGCTTTTGAAAACAGTTTTGAAAAGGTCTCCTTTATGCGCATCAAACTGCGTGCCCAATGTCCCTTAAAACTGTCGCATGCTTCCAAGATCAAACGATGAAGAGTGTGAAAATCGTTTGACGCAACACACGATTATGGTTTGCGCGTATAAATACGCATGTTCAACCTTATTTAGGTCACGTTACATCTTCAACACATAGTTAGGCGTTATGCAAAACATGCTAGGGTCATGATTAGGGTTTACACGGGGCAGTGGATATGCATTCAGCGCCGCAATAAGTGAGATATACATTCATTGGTGACATCGCATTTTCACTCGATGCTCGATTTTGAACAATGCAGTACGATGCGCCTTTGAAATACGTTTCAAGTGGTATGCTCAAAACGCAAATCGGCCTTCGTATGCGGCGACTATATGGAAAACACTGACTTCAACCAAAACCAAAAATAGTTATGACGGTTTAGGGGTTAAGGAACGTGTATACTGCTTTTTTTTTTGTGATGTTTGGGAACGTTGTTGAGCTTTCTTCTTCGAAAAAAAATGGTTTTTTAGACGTAACAATTGCGCCCAAGTTCCCCAAAGTTCAGCTCTCCCCCTACACTATACCGTGAATTATCGCAGGTCCGTGGGCGAGTAGCGCAGGGACGGACTCGCAACACACTGGTACCAATTGTGCCGGGGCACTAGACTAAGCCAGGAGCTGCCCAAGCCCGAGGACAAGACTGGGGTGCGCTCCATTCTGGGGTTTATGAACTACTATAAGGGGCTGGTGGGGGAACCCATGGGACCCAACTACTCAGAGATGGCGCGACCCTTGAATGACCTCCTCAAGAAGGAGGTGCTGAACATCAAGGAAGCTTGGGGGAAGGACCAGGATGAGGCGCTACAGAAGCTCAAGGACGCCCTCTGTGCTGGGAGATGTCTGAAGCCCATTGACAACAGCAAACCCATCTTCCTCTACACCGACTGGAGTATCCATGGCATTGGCGCAGTGCTGGGCCAGAAGGACGATTAGGGGGTGGAGCACATCTGTGTGGTCATCAGCCGCTCGCTGTTAAAGATTGAGAGGCAGTATGCGAGCTTCCAGGGTGAGATGTTGGCAGTAGTGTGGGCAATCCACACGTTGCGCCAGTACTTGCACGGGGTGCACTTCACGCTGGTCATTGACCATTCGCCACTTACGACCCGCATGGAGAAGTCTGACCTGCAGGGTCAGCACTTGCGCTGGGCTATCAGCCTGCAAGCGTTCGACTTCACTCCTTCGTGTCCTCGCAGCCTTCAGAGCGGCGTTGAAGTCCCCGATCTTGCCATGCGGGTCCACGCCCGCAGAGATGCGGATGCTCAACATGTCCGCTTGACCCTGAAAGGGGTCACCCGCTGGAATCATCCGGCGGGCGGTTTCGAGAAGAACGCGCTTACCGTCAGCCGGGAAGCTGGTGTGGGACGAATTCATCCAGTCCGCCGCGGGCGACATGGGGTCGACCATCAGCTCGAGTGTGGAGTACAACAAATTGTTGGCCTCCACGCGGATGGCCAGGGTCGCGTCGTCGAGCACGAAAAGCGGAGCAAACCCAAGGTCTTCGGTCAAGAAGGCCGTCTGCAGTGCAGAGACCATCTTCGCGAAGAGCGCCGACGCGTGGGACTCCGTCCCGGAAAATCTGCCATCCTTGTTCTCAAACAACTTCTGACGGACGGACTTGGCGATCGTCATGTCAAAGTGCTCCCTGTGAAGGGTACGCACTGAAGCCAGGAACGCAGCTCCTGCCGAATTAGCAGGTGGCTGTGCCGCCGGCGGCGTCGCTGGAGTGTTCGCATGCCTGGCAGCAACGGAATCAAAAATCGTGGACAACGCACGTCGGCGATGCGCCATGCTAGCGGTAGATCTAGTGGAAGCGACCATGATGAGATAGACTGGAGGGACGGAGTGAGGCAATGAGACGTGAAAATGCGGAAGTCGGGGGCGGCCAAGAAATGTGGTGGGTCGCCGATACAGCTGCTGTGAGAGATCGCAGGAATTCCGGGAAGTCGTGTGGTAAAGGCGGCCGATACGCAACGGTGTGGTAACCAACCAGAAGACGTAAACCAGTCCAACGGCAAGTCCCGTAAGAAAATGTTCTCAAAGGCCTACAACGCGCCGTAAATCAACCCACAAAACTTAGGCCATACCCGTGACTGCCGGCACTCTCACGCGCGGAGCGCCTCACTCCATCCCAAGCGTCCGGCTTTAGCCAATCATGTTGGCAACGTCGCAGTGGCTAAATAAAGCGTAAGTGGGGCCAAACCTGTCAGATTCACGGGGAAGCTGAAATCTCCCCCCACTGTATGGGGGTCCAGCTTCTCCTAGTATCACCCCTTGCTGCGTGTGTCACTGGTCGTGTGTCACCGTATGACACTCACCTGCTAGAAAGCTCACTCCCGTAATCCTTCTATCAGTTTTGTATCACCGGTTTCCCCAGCCACTGCTTTCTGAGTCCCTGTTTCAGTGATATTGCTATATATCTCTATCAATATATATACACATTATCACCTGTTCTATCAGGTTATGGGTCCCACTTCACGTGAGTGGTGATTCCGGTTGGTTTAGCTCGCTTCGGCCTCATCGCCGATTCTAAATCCGTTTTTACCGTTCTTATCCGCCAGCGGTGTGAAGACATCTCCGTTACCGTCTTTGCCCGTTCGAGTACTCCGCCTACCGTTTGTGATTGGTGGTTTGCTTTGCCGTTCAAATCCGTTCTTATCCGTTACCGCACTTTTGCCGAAGTTCTAGCATCTTACTTCGTTCCTATCCGTCAGCGGTGTGAAGACATCTCCGTTACCGTCTTTGCCCGTTCGAGTACTCCGCCTGCCGTTTGTGATTGGTGGTTTGCTTTGCCGTTCAAATCCGTTCTTATCCGTTCCAACTTTTACCGTAATTCTGGCATCCTACTTCGTTCCAGGCATGTCTCCCCAACGTCCTTCAACACTCTGGCCAGCAGCGCCTCTGCTGCCGGGTAGCTGGTTTACCGTATGACTTTTTTGACCTCACCGCCGTGTTCCTCGTCAAAATCTACCCCAATTTGACTTTTTCATCGTTCGATTTGGTTATTTTTGGCGAAAGTTACGTTTTCGTTTGGGAACCCTAAGTGTTGGGCTCCAGATTTTCCAGCTTACAGCGGCCATGGCTTCGTGTCGTCAGCGTTCGCGCATTTCTGCAGTTGCCTCCGCGCTGAGGGTGATTCGACTACGAGAACTTACCCCTGGCTACGATCTGGTGGTGTCTGGTGGTGCTTATGCACCAGACACCAAAATCGAGTCCATCAACCACATCGTCGACATGAGCTTTGACCACTACGAGCTCACCCCGCAGCATCCTCCACTTTTCCCTCCACCCTGCGTGCCCCTTGGCCACTGCCTGGTGATGTTTAGTGGTGTTGCAGCCCTCATCCCGCCGCTTTTCCTCTCTGCTTTCGCACTTATGTGCGGCAGAGTGGAGCCTCACCGCATTTTCCACCTTCCACCTCCCTATCCCCTCTTCAGCGACGCATTCGCTCTGGTGGTGCCAGGCCGCTTTTGGCTTTGGCACCGCGTGGGCATTGGCTGATTCATCGTTTTCGTGGCGCTCGAGGACTTCTGCAATCGAGAACTCCGCCGCCGCCATTCCGCAATCACGTCGCGGCTTGTAGATGCTTGCCTTGATGTACAAAGACCGTAGAGCGGGACTAGCCCGCCTAGCCTGTTTATATGTCTCTTAGATGCCTAGGCAGCGCCCATGCACGGATGTGCTTCTAGCTGGGTTGAAAAAGGCCCCTCGGCCTGGACACTAAATTGACATTGGGTTCGGGCTTAGGGTTTTCCTTGCTCTCGCATGGCCACTCACACCTTCGGGGTGAGGTGGTGTCACGGGGAAGCTGAAATCTCCCCCCACTGTATGGGGGTCCAGCTTCTCCTAGTATCACCCCTTGCTGCGTGTGTCACTGGTCGTGTGTCACCGTATGACACTCACCTGCTAGAAAGCTCACTCCCGTAATCCTTCTATCAGTTTTGTATCACCGGTTTCCCCAGCCACTGCTTTCTGAGTCCCTGTTTCAGTGATATTGCTATATATCTCTATCAATATATATACACATTATCACCTGTTCTATCACTTTATATATTTCACTGTTCACATCATAGCCAGTGAAGACGCAAATGAGAAAAACCACCAGAGCACAAACGAACAGCAAGCAACGGACAAATGTTCACCAACCTCGTCTGAGACACGGGAAGTGGAACCAACTACGCGGGAGACAGAAATGGGGGAATGCACGAAGCGACCGAACCTATGGAAGTGGCTCCACAAGATGGTCCCCAAAGCGAAACCCAGCGAAGCAGCAACACAAAGGCCACAACGGACAGAAAATGACAAGAATGGTGAAGAGATGACGGACGGGGCGGAAGGCTCAGGAGAGGAATGGGGATTAAGAGCCAAAATGTCAAAATTGTTATCGCCGACAATGGTTTCTTCCTTGACGAGCACAAGAAAGGTGTCACAACTACAAAGGCAACTCTATATTGGACACGAGTAGTGCCATGACGACAAGAGGCCGCATCTTGGAGGAACATTATTGTCAAAACTGTTAAGCGGCACATTCCTGAACCCGAGCTTGTGAGGATATGTCGACCAAACGTACAAAAATCAAAAGCGTCGTGAATATATTATGATATGAAAGGACGAATTAGAAATGCTTGAATTTCTGTTTTAGAGTTTCGCGTATCCTTAGAAATGATGCCACGGCCTGGTCCAGATTAAAGCGCTTATTACAGCAAATAATCGAGACCATCTTCCACGATATGCACGCAACCCTACACGTCATTTGAGGCTTGTGAAACGGTTGACGCATTCCTCCGCTGATCGTGCCGCAAGTGATTTATATCATCTATCGCCGAGCGTGGAAGTATTTTCGAGCAAACTTCCACTTGCCACGCAGATTCGTTTCACGGAACTTGAACTACCCAAGCCACACGGACTTGCAGCGTTCATTTATCTAAAACTAAATGAATTTTGTGTGAGCGAACAAAACCGGTCATATCATAGAAATCCATCCAAACATCTGCAGAAATATCACAAGTTCGAAGCCACTTTAACGTGCGGTGTCATGAAAGCGAGCGCTGTACTCACGCCCAGTTTTTCGTGTCGAAGAGTGACGATACGGCGACTGGGTTGTTTCGCGGGTCGAACCTGCCCTGTATACTCTCTCAGCTTGGTTTTCAAGGTGTCAATATCGTGCACAGCTACTGTCAAACCCCAGAATTTCGCAGGTGCGTCTGCAGCAGCGTTCTCATCGTTATCAGGGCCAACAAGCTCGATTATGATGTTTGTCTTGAAGAAATACTGAATCCAACCAGAGTCCGACTTTGACGCACGTTTGACCACAAGGCCACTTTGAGCCAAGATTTCTGCAGTACGATGGACGTGTGTACTTGCCAAAACAATGTGATCTATACCGAAGCCAGTGTTGGCGTGCTCTTCCAACGACCTGCGTGTGTTGCCACGTTTTCTCTCCTTGACTACGGTGGTTTTAAGGCCGTCAATTGAAGACGTTGTGCTCCAACTTAAACCCCAGCTTAATATGCCGCGTCCGGCAGCCTCGCCAACAAATCTTAGAGTGACCCCGCCCAACTCTAGTGTAGCGTCCTCGCCAACAGAAAATCCTGCTTTCCTCCACGAACTAGCGTTGTCACCTATTACGATTTCGTTTACGTATGGCTGCGCACTATTTGACATGTTTCTCGTATTGTCGCGTTGGTAGAGGAGTTTAGCACGGCGTAACCTCCGAAATTCTATCGCATGGCATATTCGAAATTCAGATATGGTCGACTAACTAAGTAGTCTAAGTCTTGCTCGATTATCCTTTCGTTTGAAGCTTTTATGACCACTTACTTCTTAGTGTGAGAAGAAGTGTGAAGAAGTGTTTTGTCCCTCACTCATATTTTTTCCTTGAAGTTGATCTCCTCCCTTCGCTTTCTCGTTCTGGTTTGGAGGGGAGCCGGGGGGGAGAGGGGGAAGGAGGGAAAGGAGGGATGATGGGGGGGGAGGAGGAGGAGGGGGAGAGGAAAGGAGGGAAAAGGAGGAAACTGACGGGAAAGCCAATATATATATCATTGTAATATATTACGGGCTTTCACAGATAGAAAGCTGAAGCCGTGGACGGTCAGGGTTTCCGATACGATACAAAGGTGAATATTAGATTACAAATAGTGTTTTAATATTCCTAGCGGTCGGTGATGATGCAGCAAGTGACACGCAGCACAGAGTCACAACACAATGAGGGGTGATAGCAGAAGGGGAGCAATAGTCACCCTTATACAGGGGGTGAAAGTTGCATCCCCCGTGACACCACCTCACCCCGTAGGTGTGAGGTGACTAAATGCAAGTGTTTCTTTTGCACTTCACATCTCATTGCCAACAGGCACACTGCATAGCATTTCATTAAAAATAGCTTTCTTCTTACATGCTTTTAAGTGTGTGAGAGAAAATCTCTTTTGGAATGTCTTTTCTAGGCTGATTCACAGCTTCACATGCTTTTTAGGCTGATGCACAACTTCTAAGGCAAAATGTTTAGAGTCTTTTGGGTTGGGTGGGTAGGGAAGGCAAAAGAACAGAGCTGCGGATTCCCACGGGCGGAACTCTTAAATACCGTCGTGTGTAAAGCCTTTAGATCTAACTCAGCTGCTGATTTTGATCTAACGGCTCAGGAAACTCTGATCGATCTACCGGCACAGAAACCTCTAAAATTCCGCAGGCTCCAATTTAACCATCTCTTTTGCACTTCACATCTCATTGCCATGTAACAGAGATCATTAGGCACACCGCTCTGTGCCAGGCTGCCGTTGCTGCTGCTGTCGCCATCTCGTGGTCTGAGTGGTCCACCCGAAGTACTTCTCCATGTGCTCGTCGGGAACAGCTGCCGGGTCAATGTAGGAGTGGATGGCAGAGGACAGCTGAGACCAGCCGCCCAGGAAGCAGCACTTCTCAAGCGCCGCGCCCACAGCCCTGGCACAGGTACAAGCCCCCTTGCGGGTGCTGTGGCCAGAGAAGTGTCCCCCTTCCGGAGGGACACACCCCAGCCTCCCCAACGCCAACTGCACCCAGCCATTAGCTTGCGCCGACTGGAGCTTTCCCTGCTCCCACGGCAACCTCCAGTAGTTGCCCTGCACTTCCGAGCCTGTCACCGGGCGATGCCCCCAACAGGCATCCCGCACCTGTTGCCAGCGCTGCAGGAGCTGCACAAGCCCCGCCACCCCCGCTTCGGGGATGGTGAGCCTCCTCCTGAGGCGCACGTGCCCCCTGCCTTTCTCCTTGTGGAGAACCACGGAGATGTCATCACTTGTGATGTTGATGTGCTCCTTGCGCATGGAGACGCCCGTCTCTGGCCGGCCGAAGGTGACGAAGGCAAACACCACGTAGGTGCACGCCCTCATCAGCTCTGTCACGAAGAGTGTGATATATATATATATATAGTTAAGATATATATTCACAGCTTCAGGAAACAGTCAGGAACGGGCAAAACGGCTAAGACAATTTGATAACACAATTACTCAGGGTTTTGTGTGTGTCGGATTGTCTGTCGGAGAGCACGTGACAGACTGCAAGTGACACTCGCAGTGAGGGGTGACACAGAAAGGGGGTTGACTGTCAGTGACACAAAGTCACCCCCTTCATGACACCACCTCACCCCGAAGGTGTGAGGTCACAGGCAGGATGCAGCAATTCACCCTAGGTCCTAGCTAGTACACAAATGTTACTCGGCCCAATGGGACCTTTTTCAATCCATCTAGTGGCGGATCCCCGCGTGGGCGATGGCTAAGCAACAATTGCATGTCTAGGCTTGCTAGGTCACAACACAAAACTGCCGATGTCTGTTCTAATTCTTGGTGGGGATGAATTTCGGCGGCGGTGGTGCCCTCGATGGTGGAGGGTGTCGAGTGCCACCAAGGTGACGGTCAACCAATCCCTGTACGGTGCAAGAGCCAAAAGCGGCCAGGCACCACCATAGCGAATGCGTCGATGGAGAGGGGGTAGGGAGGTGGAAAGTGAAAATGCGGAGAGGGGACGTGATTGAGTGCATGGGAAGAAACCCAAAAGGGACGATGGCGAGGGGCGAAGTGAGTGCGATAGCACCACCAGACACCACCAGATGGTGACTAGGGGGCGTGTAAGGCGAAGGCGAGGGAAGCGGAGAGATGAAGTCGTGGAAGTCAGAGAGCTCGTCGTCGACGACGGAAATGTTGGTGTCGAGGTTGATGCCTGGTGCGCAAGCACCACCAGACACCACCAGAGCGTTGCCAAAGGTAAAATGTCGTTGTCGAAGTAAGTTCAGCGTAGAATGCAACGCTACCATGCGGGCACGCTGACGCAAAGAAGCCATGACCACTGAAACTATAAAATCTGAAGGGGAAGAGGTTTGGGTTTGTGGCGACAACTTAAATTTCTGTAAAATTAACCATTTCCAGCGATGAAAAAATCAATGATGGGTCAAATTTCGCGGGGGAAACGCCGGTCAGGTCAAAAACTTCGCGAGATAAGCCAATTTTGCTGCAGGATAAGTGCTGCCAGCCAGAGCGTAAAGTAAAATCGTGTTGACAAAGTAGATGCGTTGATAAAGAAGTGGACACGAAAGAGAACTCAAAGGGAAAACGCAGATGAACGAAGATGCGCGGAAGAGATCCGGGAGATACGTGGCCGCGAATAGATACGTGAAGAGATACGTTGAAGCAAACGTTGAAATATAGATGCGTTGAAGATACGGCGCGGCCGAAGATACGAAGATGTGTAGATACGTTGCGAGAACAGGTGTTCCGCTCGGGTAAAACTGGCTAAGCTCTCCTATAATCAGTCCGGCCGAGTGCTTTTATCATGCATCTCGGAAACCCGGATAATACGAAGTGATGACTGACAGTACAGTACTACTGTACTGTCATCCTAGCTACTAGCGGAGTCACGGTTCCGATCAGAGACGGGTCAGGCTAGGGGCTATCAGAGCCCATAATAATAACCCTGAACCTAAAGTCCAGCACACCACCCGGAGCTGTGACTGTAGCCAATAGGGCTAGGCAAGCGGAGCTAACTAAACAGATAACAAACAGCAATTCACTGGAAACAGATATACTTTTAGCTGGGTGCCCGGGGACTTGTCCCGGCACAACCCACTACTGCGGCCAAGGCTAATCAAACCACCAGGACAACAGATAAGCATACTCAGCCACTGCAAAGCTGGTCGGCAGAGCCGAGTTCAGCGGTCGGATTCCAAGGCAGAAATACTTCCGAAGTGAGTTGAGATGATAATTGAAAGGCGTTGACACCACCAGACCCAAGAGGGTCAGGCGGATCCCGGAGTGGAATGTTAGGCTGTCCAAATTGCAAAGCAGCCGAGGTCGATTGAAAAGAAAATTGTGTCACGTCCCGCTGCGGCATCGACGAACCAGCAGTAACCACAGGCGGGCAAAGAGGATCCGGTAATGCATCATTGAGACGAACCGCACCGCGATCGTAAGTGGCTCCGGGCTCAACCAGGCCCCTGACACCACCGCCGACCACGAGTGTCGGCATCGCCGTAGCACTGAAGAGGAATGTAGCCACCATGAAGAGAGTGAGTGCAAACTGACCGATGCCAAATGGCTTGGAGCCTCTGGGGACTCCGAATCGCCGAAGTGCCGTAGTCGCCGGCGTTGCACCCCCCTCAATTTCAGTCAGGCAGACTTCATCGTCATCGGAATCACACACCTCAACAGGCTCAGGGTCAATGTCAAGCCAGTCAGGGTGCACAGCGTTGAATGTTTTGAAAGAGTTGTCAGCCGTAGCCATCGGGCCGAGAGCCAGAGAGGCAGACGGCGGCACGAAGGCGGTACGGCTGACCTCATGCAAGTCACTCGGCTCACCATGCACGGGTGCAGAGGCCTTCGGCAGCAGCCGCTTGCTGGCGGTCGGCTCAGCGACACCACCAGCAAGCGGACCGCTGACCTCAGCAAATGCAACACGGCCAATGGACAGGTGCTCATCAGGTGCAGACTCAGCAGAGGTAGCGGCATCCTTGAACTGCTGCAGAGCCGTAGGCTCTGGAGCAAAGGAATGCGCAGACAGCTCACAGATTTCAGGTTGCCCCACGAGAGCACACAAGTGCTCCATGGACCCCTCATCCCCAGCGTCATAGTACCGCTGAAAACGAAGGGCAAGCACGTCGGAGTCATAAGACTCAACGGCTTGGCAGTAGGATGCCGAAATGGTCATTGGGTGAGTGTCCTTGTGAGGACACTCACTCAGCCAATGCTTTGACCCAACGGCGCGGCACTTCTCGTGCCTGCACGTTGGGACAAAGGTGCCAGACCGCTTGTCAAAAGCCACCTCCGAAGAGGCGGAATGAGCAAGCGGTTGCACTCCAGGTCGGTGGAAGTTGCGCGGAGTGTGTTTCCCAGGGGGCTTGGAGCCACCCTTCTTAAGGGAATCCACATCCCGCTGCAACTTGACCAACTGAGCACTGAGCCGATCAATGGCCGAAGCCAGGCCAGTGTCAGTGGTGCAAGACGCAACAGACATGGGCCGCCCCGCAGTGCGCTTGCCCGAGAGCCGCCCGCAGCGGTACTGCTCGCGCACGCGCGCCTGCAAGGTGAGCAGACTCACAGCCGCACGCTGGTCAGCTCGAGCAAACGAGTCAACCAGCGTGGCGTAAGCCGGTCCAGACAGGGCAGAGAGGAATTGCCTTTTAACAGCGTCTTCGGGCAGCGTCGTCAGACGCTGTGCATCCCGAAGACAACTGTTGAAAAGGCGAATCCCCGCATCAGGGTCACCCTCGTCAGAAATCTTCACGTCAAGCAGTTCAGTCAGAGCGTCGAACGGAGTCGACGCGTCAGCAAGCATACGCACCACCTCCAGGGTGGCGCGTTTGCCATCAGCAGGAACATCCGCACCAGAAGCCTCTACCCAATTACGGGCAGGAGACCCTGGCGCAGTCAGTAGCAGCAGCACAGAGTACAGCAGCTCATTTGCAGCAGGCAGAACAGGGGTGTCAGCAGCAGTCAGATCAAACAGGGGTGCGAATGCCGGCGACTGCAGTGTGAAGAGCTGCTGAAGTTCGGACACCAATTGAGAAAAAATGTCCGAAGCCGATGATTCGTCCCCACGGAATTTTGCTGCTTTGTCGCCTAACACCTTTGTTGCCGCGGTTTTGGAACTCTGAACGTCGAATGAATCCCTGCGCAGCCGATGAACGAGTGTGGCAGCCGCAGTCGAGGACTCCGACGCAGCCGAATCCAAGTGCGGAGTCGTGGGCGTGGCTGCATGCAATGCTCCAACATCATCGAAAATTGTCGCTAATTTGCGCGCCCTAGCGCGCGTACGTGGTCTTTGCGGTGTGTCCATGATAAAAATGACGGTGAGATGGGTAGTGTGGGCTAGCTTGGCGGCAGCAGAAAGATCAGAAAACGCAGCGGCCAATCCCTGCAGAAGCCTCAGTAACAAGAACAACATCAAACAGGTCATGAGCCGATTGGCTAAAAGTGGTTGCGAGCCACAATACGCGGAATGTCCTCTCCACCGGCCAGGCGAAACGTAAAAAGAAGCCATAATAAGCGACGATACTGCTGCCGATAAATGTTCCGTAAAGCTGATCTCCACCTCAAAAGAAGGCCATACCGCGAAAAGACGAACTACTGCCTAAGGGGGCGCCCACCCCATCTCTGTGTCAAAACTCAGCCAAACATGGCAACAGCTAGGCGCTGTGCCATCAGAATTACTAGGGAAGTGGTGACGCGCATAACCTGCGAGAACAGGTGTTCCGCTCGGGTAAAACTGGCTAAGCTCTCCTATAATCAGTCCGGCCGAGTGCTTTTATCATGCATCTCGGAAACCCGGATAATACGAAGTGATGACTGACAGTACAGTACTACTGTACTGTCATCCTAGCTACTAGCGGAGTCACGGTTCCGATCAGAGACGGGTCAGGCTAGGGGCTATCAGAGCCCATAATAATAACCCTGAACCTAAGGTCCAGCATACGTAGATGCGAATAGATACGGGAAATAGCTAAGCACCGCTCCCGAAAATACGTGGAACAGGCCGATAACCTCACGAAGAGTGTGATATATATATAGTTAAGATATATATTCACAGCTTCAGGAAACAGTCGGGAACGGGCAAAACGGCTAAGACAATTTGATAACACAATTACTCAGGGTTTTGTGTGTGTCGGATTGTCTGTCGGAGAGCACGTGACAGACTGCAAGTGACACTCGCAGTGAGGGGTGACACAGAAAGGGGGTTGACTGTCAGTGACACAAAGTCACCCCCTTCATGACTCTGTAGCTGCCCGGCCCACCGGCTCCAGCCCCAGCCCGTGCGCATGCACCGCTGAGACATGCCTGGCAGGCAGCCAGGTCCGCACCGTCTGCTCCTCACCCGCGGCTTCAGCCGCCTGCACCTGGAGGCGGGCCATGCCCTTCACTGCTCTGGAGATCGCCCGGCCCCTGGCAGGCCCGGGGAATCCCATGTCCTCGTGGTAGTTGTTGATGGCCGGGGCGGATAGGTAGGGCTGCATGTTGGACGCCTGCACCGTACCCTTGTCCAGCATGTGAGCAATGTATAGCCTCACCGTGGCCCCCGTTGCCGGAAGCCACTGTTTGCCCTCCGCCTCACAGAATGCCATGAAGGCCCGAGCCTTCGGCCGGTAGTTGCCCACCGTCTTGCCGCCCAATGCTGCCCCCTGCATCTGCACTGCCAGCTCAGTGAGGGAGCTGTCCCCCAGCTCTCCTCTCCAGCGCTCCTGAAGCGCCGCATCCCAGCCAGTCACCTCCTGCACCGCTGCCGGGAGCACCTCATACCTCTCCTTGCTCATGTCCAGGTCTTCCTTGTCACCATCCTCGTAGGCAATGTGGGTTAGGCCGTCCGACCCCGTGTCACCCACGGTGCCGGTGTACCAAGCATCATCCTGGGGCCAGTACACCTTCACCTTGAGGCCACTCGCCAGCCCCGCCTGCGGCGCCCGCCCGGCTGCCCGCCTCCCATCCTGCAGGTAATGGCTCACCGGGAGGCGGAGATGCGGAACATGATGCCGTCCCAGCTTGAGGCCCCGAGCAGCTCGGACCCTCCCAGCCGGCTGGGAGTAAAGAGGTCCCTGCCCCGGGGCAAGATCACCACCTCGTCGGCCATGGCCTCCAGCTGCTGGAACCACATCTGCCCCGGCCAGTAGGGCGCCACCACCGTGGCGGCGCACTTCTCCTCCCGCAGCTTGTGCGCCACCTCGTCGAGGAGGGACCACGGGGGGTTGACCCAATTGACCTCTTCTAGCCAAGAAAAGGCCAAAGAGTCCACGCCCTCGCACCCCGGGTCGTGCCACTGTGCGTAGTAGCGCGGCAGCTGGGAGGAGAGCTCCGAGGCGAAGCGGTCCACGGTGTGCTGGTGCCATTCCCGCTCCGCCCACTGAAACCACCTGCGGTTCAGCCGCCAGTCGTCCAGGTCCCGGTCCCGAGACAAGCGGTCGGCCCACTCGTTTGCCTCGCTTCTGATGTACCTCGCTTGGAGCTCGATGTCGTTTAAGTCCAGCAGGATCCGCAGGCGCCGCATCCGCCGCATTAGCTCCGGGTTGCGCGACGTGAAGTGCGAGAGCATGGCCACTACCGCCTGGTTGTCGCAGTAGAGGCGCACCACCTTGCCGATGAGCTCTCTCAAGAAGGATTGCACCGTCTTGTACACGGCCTCCAACTCCAGGTGCGTGATGTGTAGATGCCGTAGCTCGTCGGACCAGAATCCTCTTGCCGCGTGCTTGAGGTTCAGCACACCGCCCCATGCGAACAGAGACGCATTGCATCCGCACATCGCGGGAGCGTGGGATCTGCACAGCATTGCGACAACACATCACGGGAGCGTGGGATTTGCACAGCAATGCACCAGCACATCACGGGAGGCACAATTTAGGTTCATAAAATCTGCACAAAATATGCAAAGCACTGAATCAAACATATTGTTTTTGTATGGGAGCCCTAAAAGTTCAAAGCGCATATGCATAAATGCACAGCACATAGTCACAGATCTGCAGAGCCCTGCATCAGCATAATATTTTAAATACACAGTATAGCGCAACAGCTGCACAGCAATGCACTGGCATGCCATTGTTGAAGCAGAGCACGGGAGTGCGGGATATGCAAGCACAGCACTCTATCACAAATTGGTCACATCATGGCATAAATGCAGAAGTGCGGCATGTGATCTGCACAATACATAGTCCAATGGGGAGGCCTCATCAGGTCAGCGGTGTTTACCTCAGGTTGATTAGCATCCAATGGTTTTTGTGGGGACATCTCGGATTGCCATATAGATTTTCGAACACTGCGCGCAGGGCCAAAGTGCTCGGCGTCTCTTGCGAGCACCATCCTCTCGACCATTTTTTCAACACTGCTCACCTGAACACCATACCCGAACCAAGCTGGTGCCCCTGTTGCTTGAAAATCCTCGCCCCTTTCCTTGCCTTCCTTAACTTCTTGTCGTTTAGCTTCTTGCACACCGGATCTGCATAATGCATTGACCAAAATAAATGTTACTATAACTATAAGAAAAAGCATGGTTTCTCTTTAAGAAAGTTCTTTGAAATTGTAGGCATACAAATAGCAAGGTTTTCAGAAAAGGTATAAAGATCACCTTGAAGCATTGAATACCCAGTAGTGGGGATCATTTCCAAATAAACGTTTGAGCGCTGGAATTGCATTAGCTGTCATGGCTTGTTCAGCCAGAGGACCTCGGACCAACATTCGGTTGTTGGTCATATCACGAATCTTATTTTTGTATCTCTCCTCGATATTGAAGACTGAGGCATAGTTAGATTTGTTGACTTTGCTAATCACATCCCAAGCTGTCATACCTGCACCAGTCTTGCCCTCATTATGCACAATATATAGTTGGCCCCAAAAATATAAAGCTGAAATGTGCATCCCAACAAGACAAGTATGTAGTAAGAACCTAAGGATGGAAACCTATAAATCTGTTTCAGAAATTACCTTTGACTTGAACATTCATATGGAATGCCATGACTTCTGCGAGGTCACTTGGTGTCAGCCGTGCCTGCTCCGTGACGGTAATCCAAAGCTGGTTTATGTCATGAAGATTGAAGGTGACCGCTTTTGTAGAGCTATCGTACTTGAAGGAGTGAGCATAATTGATTTTTCCAGTCCAGATTCCTGCAAGGACTGTAAAACAACCGTTCATTACTTCACGATTGTCCCTCGCTGCCTGACATACCCGCGTTTTCTCAACTCCCCCGTTTGTTCCGCCATCAAAGTTCTGCTTTTTGTTAAAGAATGCGACGCGCGGTCGACCACGTGGTAGCGTCAAGACGATCTCTTCCCCGGAAGATTTCTTCACCACGCGTTGTTTCCGTACGCGCCGAAAGTTTGAAGAAGCTAGGACATTTGGAGACGAGTTCTCAGCGGCGTCATTAAATAATGGACACGGCCGGATCGGAGACAGAGCGGGGTTTTGTTGCGTCAGTGGGGGTCGCGACTTGAGTTGAGAAAAAGGTTTGGGTGTGTAAACTGGTGGATGGAAGGAAGTAGGAAGGAAAACATCCGGAGTACTTCTCTTCATTCTTTCAAGAAATGTGATTCGTCAAATGCAGTCCGTGGGAAGCGGAGCGTTCCTGATACAACACGCGCACCCATGAGAGCTTGCAAAGTCGCAACATCAATATTCAATACTTTACCGCACCGACAGTATAACTATAATAGTTAGTCATGTAAGAATGTAGGCATGCAGCAGAAGTCCATACCTGATAACACGAGATAGATCAATGCAGTTTGCTTAACTTTCAAGATATAGTATTCGAAATATCAGCGTATATCCACCATGCGAGCAAGCGGGCGGTAGAGACGGTCAGGGAGTGAAAATATATGAAGCAGGACATGCTGACTCTATCGAGAACCGAAGAATTTTGAGTTGTGGAGTCTAAATAAGAAGCGCTGACAAGCGCTGACGAAGTCGAACTCAAAGCGTCCAGCTTCGACACGCGTCCAAGTTTGAACAAGCGACGCAGTCAACGACGGTACCAAAATAACACTGTCGAAACAGTCAACTTGTTGACTGCTCGCGTCTTTAAGCGCTCTTTCGCGACCGGCCCCGTATCACGTTCCTCTAAAAGCGCTGAGATGGTAACACAAACGAACGTTCCGCAAGGACATATTATCCGCTGGCAGCTTGACCTGCTCTAAGCTATCGCCGCTTTGAGTCTAGCTCATGGCACTTTCGTAAGATAATCCCCTTTGAAATTATATATTCAAACATGGGCAGTGGAAAGCTGCGCAATGAGAGAATAGCACAGTAAGCTGTCGTTGCGGAATCACGACTTGAGAGAGTTTGAGCGTTCTCACACCATCTCTCCGGCTCAGCCTCGTCGCTTGAAATCTCAATCTCGTCAGTAGGAGTACAGTCCGTCGCGTCTAGCGTGACACGAGTCGGAGTGTCACGAGAGTGTCACTCTGAGTCGTGAGAGTCACTCTGAGTCGTGAGTGTCACTCTATAGGATATAAAAAGACAAAAGAGATAGAATAGATAAAGAATAGATAAATTATATAAACGTAGCCACGCTAGTGTATAAATTCCCTTGACCACTACTGTTTATACAGGAGTACTGACTAAGAATCCACGGCGACTGTAGAATCGGTTCGGGAAATCTGACGACATGTAAAAATGTATATCTTTATTCCCTCTGGAATTAATTCGAAATAAAATAACACCTTTGCCAAGTGTAATCCATGTGGCATGTAATATCGAATTTGGCGAACGATGTGCCCTGCCAACCAAATCTAAATGTCGCCGTTTCGAGAACTGCTAAGGAATGATTCCACGAAGATTTCAAGTCGTCGTGAAGCAAGATTCCATTATGCGTGATGCAAGTCGCCACGTGAATCGAAAGCAGAGGGGCGCGGGCGACTCTGTCACGTGTGACACATGCGGTAGTCGCCAGCTTGTCGCAGGAAATTATGGATGTGTAACGTCGGGCGGTAATCACTTATGGTGTGCACCTTCGCTCTCGTGGGGCTGCGCCAGATCTTGCGACCGTTCCACCGGCTCTGAGCCGGCAGCCTGAGCCACCACTCGATGTCGCTCCACGCCTGCCGTGTGAGCTTCACCTTCGCGCCCCATCCCCGCCTCGTGGAGAGCACGAAGTGGAGCTCCCGGAGATACAATCTCGCCGGAGGGACTGCCAGATACACAGACTGGCAGAGCCCCGTGAACGCTGCCAGCTTCCGAGCTAGGAGCCACCTCCGCTGTCGCGACGCCTCGCTGAGAAGCGCCTTGGACTGCAGGTGAATCTTCTACAGCCTCGCCGGTGTCACGCGGAACTGTCCCGCCTTGAGGTCCATCACCTCGAGCCCGAGGTGCTCCACCAGCTGCGTCGGCTCCCATTGCCCCTTTTTCTCGTTGCGCGACAATCCGAGTCTCACCAAGACCCGAGATGTCAGCTCGCGCGCCCTGAGCGCCTCGATCCTGCTGCCTAGCAGCAACAGGAAGTCGTCCATGTAAGGGAGCACCCGCGCCCCCTACTGATGCTCCTCGCGGCCGCATCCTCCAGCTCGTCTGCGAACTGCCCAACGTCGTCGCACTTTGCTTCCGCTTTGCAGCTTCCGCACTTCCCGCCGATCCTCCGCGGATCTCGGAGAACGCCGGCACTCCACGAGCACCTTCATGACCTTGACGAAGATTCGTGGCGAGTCGTTCCAGCCGAAGGGAAGGGCGCCGCACTGGAATAATTCCCCCCGCACGTCGAACTGCATGTACTCCTGGAAGGCGGGGTCGATCCCCACGACGTGGTAACCGTCCTGGAGGTCGAAGCTGAAGCACCAGTCGTTCGGCTTGGCGAGCCGACGCAGCTTCTTCAACGTCTCCATCTTGCAGCGAGATTTCGCGCAGTGAGCGTTCAACCAGCGGAAGTCCATCACAAGACGCCACTTGTTCGTCCCCGGCTTCGGCACCAGGAACACTCGGGATACGTGTCGTCGCCTCCTCGCTCGCACCCATGCGCCCGTTTTGAGACACCGCTCGGTCTCTGCGGCCATCCACTCCAGCTGCGGAGGGGTGGCGTCGCCCAACGACACTCCGTGATCGAAAGGCAGAGGCGCCTTGTCGACCCATCGCATCTTTGCCCCTTTGCTGATCCACTGCATTACCTCTGAGTTCGCGCCAGCTGCGCGCCATGCCCCCCGTCTGCTCCGCACCCTTTCCTGCAGGGTGGGCTCTTTCCGTTGAACGCCCCGAGGGGCGGAAGGCGTCCAACCTTTCCGTGATCGGAAAGTTAGGTCTGGGCTTGGACGCCTCGCCCAAGCCCTGACACACCACTGAGGATTTCTGTTAATAAAGTGTTAAAAAGTGTTAATTATGTGTTAAAAAGTGTTAACGGGTAGGAACTGTTAATAGTGGTGGTATAGATCCCGGTGTTACTTATTGATCGGCTTGGGAAAAAGTTAAGGAATTATATAATTCATGTTAACAGAATGTTAACAGAATGTTAAATTAACACAATTTTAACAGAATGTTAACACTTAATCGGAGGGGTGCCGGAGGGAGTTGAAATAGGTCCCCCTCCGGAGATCGTTACATTAAGGAATATTAACAGAAAATTAACACTTTTAATAGGAATCATACACGTGGCACTCGGATTAACAGTTTTACCGGATACTAACACTTGGCAGACTGTAAACGGTCATAAATTAACAGATCTGACCGGATCGTCCACGTGGTATGACTATTAACACTAGCACCACTAGATATTAACAGAAATTCCAGATTGTTCTACGTGGCATGTCTATTAACACTAGCACCACTAGCTATTAACAGAAATTCCAGATTGTTCCACGTGGCATGTTAAGAGGGACTGCCGATGCTACTAAAAGTACCACTGGAACAGATACGTTCCATGTGACAAGCAGGCATTCGCCATCTACACAGAGCAATTGGACGGAGCTGATGAAGCTGCGCTGGCGTTCGGTGTCCTCCTTCGATTGCTGCGCGGAGCTGATGAAGTAGCTTGCGCTATTGCTTCTTGCAACGTACCGCTTTCATCCCCGGCCATAGGTAAGTGGCGTGTAGAGGTACGCGGTTTCCTGGTGGGCGATGGATAATGACCTTGGTTTCGAGACGGCTTACCGGTAGGAGACGGGCGGGTACGTTTTTCTGCCTCGTTGCACACATACACGCCCCGGCTGTTCATGGTAAGGTCCTCAACAGTGGGGTAGGCGGCCGGTAGCACTTCACTTGTGTCGCATGATCTTTTATTTTTGTCGCACCATGCGACACAGCAGTTATATTTTGGGACGACAAAAGCGAGTACGGGACTCATTATTGTCGCAGTGCGACAAACAGGGAGTAGGGGACTCATTATTGTCGCAGCGACAAAAAGAAGACTGATATTTACGGACAGAATATTTACAAAAAAATAAACAAAAAATTACGACTATAAACATAACATTACGGTTTACGAAAGAAACAAATTTGACACGCTGGCATATTCAAACTAGCTAACAATCGGCAGGAGAATGTGCTCACGTTAGCACAGCATGATTCTATTTTCTACTCTAGTTTCATTACATTACTATGCATATACATTTACAATAAGTGTGCAGTGCATACTATTTCGAACATGAAGTCAAAGCTATGAACAAAACAAATCATTTCAAGGAGTGACTTCTGAAATCCAAAAGCTAAGCATGAATGATGGGCACAGCAACAGGCAATTCGCCAGCGATGAAAGTAAAACTGAAATACCTGCACACAGCGAACGCTTAACCCCTATGGAGCGGTTTGTACCGTATACGAACACTTTGACCGCTCAGATCATAGTACATTCACAGCTCGAACTGACAAGACTCGTTGCAATCGCACATCCAAGCTTCGCACGCCCACCGCGATAGGTATCATTAATGCTCAAGAATGGATTTTGCACATATACCTATTATATATACCTTACGCACGGGGCATTTCGTTGTGAGCGAATCCCCAAAGTTGCTCGAGTCATGGGATGTAATATGTGTAAAATCTATCCTAAAGTGTGAGAAATCGCGGTGTTGGTGGCATACACCGACATGGGTATGCCGGTTCAATGGTTTGTATCATATCACATCACCATGCTCTTCATACGGGCCATGTATACGTTCCCGATATTCATTTATTGCTAAAAACACTCCATTTACGCCTTAAGTATGGAAAACATTGTAAAACTAATGTTTTTTCTTGTTTTTTTGTGTTTTTTTCGCCTACTTGCTTGAATATTTCGATATATCGACGCGTTTGACCAAAAAGACAATTACCTATTCCAAAACATGGATAAATGAGATTGTTTTATGGTCGTGTGATGACTTATTACTCGATTATGCCGTTGCGAGAACTCAATTTTCACAAATTTGGTTCCTGGAACGGCGTGATTTTTTGCTTGTATATTGTCGATATATCGTTGTAGATGTCATGTGCGCATGCATGCAATAGCTCAACATGACCGTCTATGGGTTGTGGAACATATGTCGAATCTCGTGCACCTAACATGATACCATATACCACGAACACAATGCATTTGTAAAATATATGTTTTTCGCAAAAGGTTCCATCCGCTCCATAGGGGTTAAACGTCAGAGCGAAGTGAAAAAATATTGCAAAAAACATAAAAACATTCCGGCAAACAAACATTCGGAACAATAAGCAAAATAGCTCAAAATACACTCTTCACAAATTCCACACGGCAACATGCGTCTTGCCAACGAGCATAAAAGATTTGAAAAACCTGCACGCAGTAAACGCAGACAAGTCAGAAATAAGATGAAACGACATAACCAGCTGCACACGCCACGGGAAACAGCACACACGCGAAACAAGCAATCAAGAAGGCTTTCAGTAATGCGGCGAAACAGGAAACAGCGATCAAATATCCTGCAAAATTACAGAGAGCAAAGTCAGTGAGAGCGGTGGGACTCGAACCCACGCTGCACAATCTGGGCAGATATCGCCCTCGGGAAAAAAGGACACAACAGGAGAAACGAACAGAACGAATACAAATCAGGCGCTCGAAAACCAATAGTAATTTCCTGCAAAATATCGGTCAGTGAAAGCTTGTGACAACATTAAAACCGTCGGGCTGCGGCACAGCCCGCCAGCCGGCCTACAAGAATGCCGTCTACGTACGAAGAAATTTAAGTGCCGCCAGCAACCGAATGTTGCTGGCGGCGTCACACATAGAGCAACAACGAACGCGACCTGTAGAACAACGAAACGCAACTCAGCATCCAAGGATGTTACGATTTAACCGGAAATTAGTTAGTATGCAAGGAAAGAATACATGCAGCAGAACGAAGCAGAACACAACAGAAAACAGTGTGAGGTGCGCCGCAAAACGAAAGCGTCAAGAATGAACGTGTGAGTCCGGTCGTCCGGTCCAAATAGAGATAATATCGGATATGTGAAATCAGCCAGCCGCGGCCCGCGTGGGTCTCACCGGTGAGCCGATTTCGCCATGACATGACATGCGTTGCCGTGTAGCATTTAAGGACGGGACTGATATGGTTTCGGGTGTGGCATTCAACTGTGACACTGTAATCTTTGTGCGACGAAAGAAAGCACCGTGTCGCAAATACCATGCCATGTCAGCATGTTGCGAAAGCCTGTATTCAGTCCCATCGCATTTGTCGCGACGGCGCCAGACTTAAGGGCTTTTTGTGGTGCAGTTTTTTAATTTACCAATATATAAATCAAAACTGATCGCGTCGCTGATTGGCGTAGCCAGCGTCTGCAAACCATCTCGCTTTTGTCGTGCGATCCCTTTTCCTTGTCGTCCCATATTCATGGTGCTTATCTCAGGTGCTCGCACTTCTTATTGGCGGTTACGCGCGATCGGTCGAAAATATATCATGTAAGCCACCCTGAAATCTGTAGCGCGTGCTCCTTCTAAAAGAAAAGAAAAAGAAAAAGAGACACCCTTGGACGGGGTGTGGGGCTTTGTGAGTCCCCTTGACTCTTTCTTCTTTGTCCCTTAGTCTGGTTCCTTGTCTACTTTCGTTCTATATAGTCTGTTTAGGCTTACTGCAAATCTTGTCGCTAGGTCATGTATTTTCCTGAGTAGGTGTAGGGCTTCTTGTTTGTCGAATCCTAAATGTTTGGTCAGTATTTTCTCCGTGTGTTCGTATATCGTTCCCGTATTGCCGAATACCATCACGTGTAGCGTTACCTTGTAGCCATATAATTCTAGTAGTTTTACTAGCGGTGTGTATTTTGTGTACTTCGTCTTTAGTGCTTCCTCCCAACTCATTTCGTCTGTGTATGTTACCTCTATCAGGTGTATGTGGCCCGCTTCCGTCATTGCCTTTTGGTGTGTGTACCCAGGCTGCTCATTCCCCTTTTCAGTTCCCTCAAGCATTACTATGTCCACGTAGTGTGGTATGGTGTCCTTTCCGTGTTCTGGTGCCGGTGTGTTTCGTCCGTCCAGTCTGCATTGCCCCCTTGTGAGGAGGAAGTCTTCTATTGGCCTTCCGTTGTTCATTCCTTTCCCTTTTTTCCCCGCATGGGTTCTTATTACACATCCTCATTTCCTGCCTTTGCTAATTGCTTTCGCTATCATTTTGGTGGTCTCATCTGACCTGCTTATTACCATGTTCTTTATCTCCCTCTCTGTGCATCCTCCCAGCACATGGGCTGTGCGTATGAATCCTCCCGCGTTTACTTGTCTGGGCATCCCGCAGCATTTGCATTTTTGCGGCCTTCTCCCTCCTTGCTGCTTTTTGTATGGTCCTGCTGGTAGTTTGTTCGCCCGGCATCTTAGCAGGACTGTCACGTCTTTCTCGTTTAGGTATTCTGTTCCCTTCTTCCAGTATTCATTAGAGAGCTTGTGCATGGCTTTATCACCTTTCAGGTGCTGCATGTATTTTTCTGGCTTTTCTTGTGTTGCTGTCAGTATTTTTTCCCTCGAGGCCTTTCTCCATTCCTTCACTTGGTGTACTTCCTTTTGCGCTGCTTCCTGGTCCTGTACCATTTCCTGGAGTGCTCTCCATTCTTCCTGTGCTTCCTCCTGTTGTTGGGCCATTTCTCTGAGCTCGGCTGCGGTGTCCTGCTGTGTTGTCATGTCCACATTCTGTGTTTCCGGTAGCTTCAGTTTCTGAGTTGACCCTTGTGCAGTTTCTCCTTGGGCTTCCCTCGGCCCTTCAGCTTCCCGTAGGGCTGGTTGGTCGGGTTCTGCCTGGCTTTGGGTTCTTCTTCGTTTTTGTCTTTCTCCCTGTTCTAATGCCTCCTCTTTCTGTATTGTTCTTGTCTTCCATGCCTGTTCCTTATTCATTTCTACTCCCCGTGTGCTCTCTCGCCCTTGCCCCCTCTTTTGTTTAGCTTGTTGTGCTGTTTGTACTTGCTGCTCCTGTATTAATGCCTCCTCCTCTAATCGTTCCATCCTCTGGAGTTCCAATTCCTCTTCCTGTTCCTGTTGCCATTCTGGTTCGTCGGGCCAGGTGTCTGCCCAGGCTGTTTCTATTTCTGTAGGCTCCCGGTTTCTTTGTGCGTATTCTGCCTCCGTCCTCTCAATGCGTTGTCTTTTGGTCTCCCATTCTTCTGGCCCGGTTTCTAGTTTCCTTTTTAGTCTTTGTATTATGTTTGTTTTTCCCGTCATTTTTGCCTCCCTCACCTTTTTTGTTACATGGTTGAGTATTGCTTGGTGTCCTTCCAGTTGTCTACCTGTGGCCTCGCATATTGCCAGTAGCATCACTGTATCCGTGTTGTCGTGGTTGAGGCCGTATTCCCCTTCTTCACAGGCCCTTTTTGCCACCTCGTCCGCCATTTCATTCCCATGTATTCCCACATGCGCTTTAACCTTATATAGGGCCACTTTTGTTCCTTCCTTATTTAGCATTTGTATTTGTTTCATTATTTTCCACAGTAGGTCCCTGTGTACATGCCTTTCAAGCGTGTGCGGCCTTCTTTTCATGTTTTGTATTTGGTAGAGGGAGGTCAGACTATCCGTGCATATGCTGACTTTTTCTTCTCCCGAGTTTGAGTCTAGTGTCAGTGCCATATATATGGCAGTGAGCTCCGCCCTGTTAACAGTTTGGCAGCGTCCGGCCCATCTTTGCATGTGGTTCATTGCCCGTTCCCCTCTTGGGTCCCAGACACCTGCCGCCGTTACTTCCTCGACTTCCCCGTTTTCCTTTTTGACTTTTCTTTGGCTTCCATCTGTGTAAATCATATTGTTTCTGTCATGCCTCCTGTGGGGCTCTGGGTATCCGTTCCCTTGGTTGTCCCACCTGCTTTCTGGTGGTGGTTCTGCTTTCTCCATTTCACCCCTTTCCCACTGCAGCCATTGGTCTCCGTTTATGTGCTCGTCCGTTGTGTCTGGGCCCGCAAATTGTAATGCCCACCTTCTCAGGGCGTCTCTGTTTATTTCCTCCCTACTCCACGTGGTGTTAGCTCTTAGTACGTCCATAGTCGTTGGCCTCGGCCCCCTATCCCCTCCTCTGTGCTCCCCTTCGTTTTCCCTGTCTTCCATCCACCGTTCAATTATCTTCTCTGTGTGGTTTTCCAAGTGGCCGTCTGGTAGTGCTTGCATGACCGGTAGTTCATGGTTCATCCATGGCGCGGAGTCTATGACGCAATCCTTCTCCCATTCTGTAATTGACCTAGGTCGCCTGTCGCATCCTTGAGGGTGAGAGGCCTGTGTATGTAGCATGCTCTGCCTATCGTCCTGACTTTGCTTTGCGGGCACTTGAGAAGGGCCTTGCTGAATATGTCGTGGGTTTTGAGTGCGTCCGGGCAGTATTTTCTCCATCCTGCCGCATTCGCTACTACCAGTATTCTCATGTTCCAGTTGCATTGTTTAGGTTTCTGTAGGTTGCCTTGCATCCAGTGGTCGGGTGGTAGGAAGGTGAACTGCCCTTCCTTTATCTCCAGTAACTCGTGTACCCTGTATCCCATGTGCTTATTCAGCAGTTTTCTATACGGGCTTTTGGCATATGTGGGGTATATTCCTACCCCCAGAACGGGTTCGGCCGTTTTTGTGGAGTTAATTGCCTTTTTCAGTGCTTTGTAGAGGTCCCCTGCTGTGTACTCTGGGTTGAATTGGTATGACCCCAGTTTTTCCCATTGCTCTTCCCATGCCGAGCCTACAGCCCCAAATACCGAGTCTCGTGGGTATTGCGAGTAGTACGTTCTGGTGTCTCTGTGTACATTAAGTGGGGAGGCGAATACCTCTGTTTGGACTCCCATGGCTGTGTGTACCGCCTCCATCATTTCCGGAGGGAAGGTCCAGTGGTTTTGGAGGTTCCTTTTTCTGTGTTTCATCTCCGCCTTGCTGGAGTACCTTATCAGCAGTTGTGCTATTTCCTCCTCAAAAGTGCTTACATGTATTTTGTGTTCTACACTTAGTTTCAGCCTTTTGGCCAGTTGTTTCTCTGTTGGCCTTTGTGCCGTGCTGTCCCCCACCGCCTCGGCATATCTGTCGTACAGTTCTCTAGCTTTTACCGTGCTCAGCGTGCCTATAAGGCTTCCCTCCGGCTCATAGCAGTAGGTGGTGTCACCTTCCGTGCGCAGTTGTCTGTCCTTCACCCCTGGAATGTGCCTAATGTCCTGGTCCGGGTTCGTTTCCCTTGTGCATATTTCCAGGTGCGTTACTTCTTTCCAGTACCTCTGTTCGCCGTTTGGTTGTCCTGCCAGTATCTCTTCAGCGGGCTCACGTTTGGTCCTTTTGTCTCTCTTGTCATTCTTCCATTCTTCCACTAGGTTTTTCCATCCTTGGTCCGAGGAGAGGTTGTGTTTGAGCAGGTGTGTTCTTACTGTTTCTTCTGTGCTCCACGTCGTCTGTTCGTTTCCTTCACCATCTGTCCACCGTATTTCGTACTGTGTTACTTTCGAGGTCGAGTCTGTGTAGTTTTGCAGGTACTGTCTGGTTGCCAGTATCCCGGCGGGCGTGTAGTTTCCCTCTTGTCCTAGCATGTCCATTCGGTCTTCCTGTGTCGACCACTGGCCTCTGTCCTGTTGTCCTGACTTCCTCTTTACTCTCCCCCGTGGGTGTCTGGTGGTCATCACGTCGTCTTCCTCCTTTTCTTGGTCGGTTTCTATGCCCAGAACTTCCTTCTCATGTTCCGTCCACTCCACCTCTGACTGTTCGAAATGCTTCGTTTGGTTGGCTAGCGGGTACATAGACAGTAGTTGCAGTATGTCCTTCAGACTGTTTCCAGCCTCGTGCAGCGCCTTTATTTGTGCCGGCCAGTCGCTTATGATTCCCATGCTTGTCGTACTTTTGGTGTACCTCTCTAGCTCTCCTGTTTTCCGTTCCTGTATGTATTCAGGTTTCAGCTTTCTGTTCCACACATGGTCCCAGTGGTCCCCTGGTTTCTTAATGTCGTTGGGTTGTGCTTCGCAAATGTATGGGTATAGGTGCAGCATTCCCTGTGCTATCTTTGTTGCCGTCTTGGTGTCGTGTTTCCTTCCACCTGTTGCTTTCAGTGTTTCTATTGGTATGGCACTTTTCCCGTCTGCCGTGGTTAAGTTCTTGAGGTCCGGGTAGTTTCTGAATAGTGTGAGTAGTTTGGTAAAGTTTATTTGCTTAGTGGCTTGCTGAGTTTTCGTTTCCTGTATTACATTTACTGTTCCCATTTTTTCAAAGCCTGTCGTCGCGGGCTGCGACTGTGGGTCTCTGTATTCCGTATCCATTATCCTTTGGTGCTTGGTCGTTCTGGTTGTGCCCTCCATTTCCGCGTTTGTGTATACCCTTTTAGCCTTTCCCAGCTGCCTCATTATAGGTAGTGTTTCTTTACCCAGTTCCTGCATGTGGTTTCCCACTCATTTCACGCGTATTCCATATTCATTCAGAGCATTCATCTTCCTCAAAGTGTTCGTTTGTGTCTGCAGTCCCATTTTTAGCTTGCTCCTTGTGCTGCTGTGTCCCCTTTCTTCGAAGTGTTTTTCCAGTAGCCCGGCTGTGGACCTACTAACTTGTGACATTCTTTGTCTGGTTTGAAGGTTTCTCTCCCTTTTGCCATATCCCATCTGGGCCCCTTTGTCTTCCTCACTCTGAACAGCGCCTGCCAGTCCCGTGTACACTTCCTGTGCATATATTGCCTGTAGGGACTGGAGCCCCAGTCCGTATTCCTCTTTTTCCTCCGTGTTTAGTTCATTGGGCGTGCCATTCGCGGGAAGTCCATATATTCTTTTCATCGCGGCTCCCAGCTGATTTTCGGCCTGTTGTATTTCACCCTGTGTGTATATCCCGAGGTGGAGTCCGTATTTGAATTTCCCCAATATGGCCGACTTCAGGGAGTTCTCTTTTTGTCTTTGTGTGAGGGGGGTTGCCAGTAGTGCGTCTATTCTTCTTTTGAGTTCCCGTAGTGACTTTCTTTTCTCCTCTTTCCATGTCCCCATCATATTGAGTAGGACCCCCAGGTATTTGTAGGTATCCCCGGCTTTAAGGACTTTTAGCGTTCGACTTCCGCATTTCACCCCTTGGTGCCTACTTTCTTTCACATTTTTGTTGCCATGTTCCACCCCTGTTATCTTTGTTTTGTCCTCGTTTATTCTGAGTCCACTCCAGTCTCCAAATGCCGAGAGTTTCTTTAGCTGTTGCTCCATGCCTGTCATTAGTTTGGTTAGTATAATTAGGTCGTCCACAAACGCTCCGGAGGAGGTTCTCAGTTCCCCTCTGAGCTCCCTGTCAGTTGCATACTTGTGCTGGTATCCATGGTCTCCCACCCACCTCTAGCCATCTAAGGAGAGGTTCCAGGTATAGTATGAACAGTAGCGGGCTCATGCTGTCGCCTTGCAGAATCCCCCTTCTTATTGGCACCTCTTCCGAGACCTGGTCCCCTACTTTTGCTCTCATTTGCATGGAGTCCTCCTCGTTTTCGCCCAGTATGTCCCTACTAACAGCTTCGGTAAGTTGTGGTGGCACCCCCAGGTGTTTTAGTGTCGTAATGAGTCTTTTGTGGTCAACCGAGCCATACGCATTTTCGAAATCCACGTAGGTTGCATGTAGGTTTCGTTTAGAGAGGTTGGCGTCTTCAATGGCATTGGTTACCCTGGTGAGTTGCTTCATTGTGTTGTGGTTTTCCCTTGGGCCCTCTTGTGCTTCCGAGAGCATGCCGTTTATTTCACAGAAGTCAGCTAGCATTTTTGTGAGTACTGTAGTGTATAATTTGAACAGGCAATCCAGTAGTGCTATAGGTCGGTAGTTCTTTTGTTTTGTTACTTCACCCTGCTTGTGGTGGAAGCAGAAGTAGCCTTTTTTCCATGGTAGGGGGGTGTGTCTATGCTCCCACATTAATTTCATGAGTTCACACAGTTGGTCGTGGAATCTGTCCGGCATCTGTTTCAGTATTTCATTTTGTATCCCCATGGGCCCGGCTGCTTTGTTGGTTTTCATTTTCTTCACCGCCTGTCGATAGGCCTCTTTGTCCACATTTAGGTTTACTTTTGTTTGGTCCGGCCTTTTGCATTGGTTTTCCTTCATGTAGTTCTTGTACCTTTCGTCAAGCCAGGGTGGCGTATCTTTAAGTCCTTTCTCTGGTTCCTTCATTTTGTATGGTTCCGACCACGCAATGTGTTCGCCCATTGCCTGTGCCACTTTTTGGTGTCCTACCACTAGCTCTCCTTGTATGGTTTCAATCGCTTGTATTGTTGTAGCTGGTGCTGTTCCATTTTCTATCTCTTTTTTGTATATCAATTTGTGGTAGTGCTTTATGTTGCCCCAGTATCCTTCTCTCATTTTCATTCTTGTTTTCTGTTTTCGGTTTGCTTCGTGCTCTTTAATGCACTTCCTTGCCTCTTTTGTCGCAAGCTTTTTCTGTTCCCGTTCCCATTGTTCCCATTTCCTCATTTCGCTTGTTCGGTTGTCAAAATCTTCCGTCCGTACTTCCTCGGTTACTTGTTCTCGTGTTTCTATGTCCTTCTTCCATAATGCTATGTTCTCACGGCACCTGTTCCTTTCTTTCAGGTGGCCGTCCCTTTCCTTGCGGAGGGTTTTTGGGAGGTGTAGTCCATGTTGTTGTTCTGGTGCCGCCGCTTGTTTCGGTAAGTTGACATCCATCATTGCCCTGTCTCTTGCTTCCCCCATTATCCTTGCAACCACCCCTCCCGCGTAGTCTATTGCCCTTTTTCTGTGCCTTGTGCTGGTTGCTGTTTTTATTCCGTTTATTGCTTCTTGCATTTCATCTTGTAATTCCTTCGTATATGCCGCGTCCAGTGTTTGCCTGAGGGTGTTCCCCTCTGCTTCTGTTAGCGGGAGTTTCAGTCTGTCTGTTTTTGCCTGTTGTGGCTTTTGTGTCGTTGGTCGGTGGGTCCCCCAGGCTTTTAGGTCCAGTTGCGTCGTGCAGACCATTTTGTGGTCGCTCATGTGTAGCTCGGTGAGTTCTCCTGCCGTTGGTTGCGTGTAGTGTTGTAATTCTGCTTTGCTTGCTAGCATTCTGTCTATGTTCCGTCGTTCATGCCATGTTAGTGTTGTTTCCCTGGTCCCTCCCACGTCTTGCAGACCCGTGGCTTCCAGGGTTTTGTTCCATTCTTTGTCCCTGCTGTTTTTCGGTGTTCCCGTCGTGGCATTCAGGTCCCCACAAATTAGTACTGTTTGTCCTACCGCATTTTCGCTGGCTGTGGTCACCATCCGCACATACTCCTGTATGCCATTCCTGGCCGCCTCTCTGTCGAGTTCCCCTCGTCCTGTCTCTTCCGCCACGTCTTTCCCTTCCACCGGGTAGTACACCCCTAGCAGGTGTAAGTATTTTCCTCCCGGAAAGTGGAGCAGCGTGTGTGTGAGTACTCCTCGTAAATGCGGTACCTGCACCTCGGTGTAGTTATGTGGTTTGGCATATTCCCCTGTGAGTATTACGGCAAGGCCCGCCGTGTGGATGCTCTCTTCTCCCTCCCCTTCCTCTGTTGGTATGCTTGTGCATATGTTTGACTGTTTTTTGTTTCTGAAGTGTCTTTTTATTTCCTCATTCGCAGTCTTAGTTTCCGTGACTATTGCTATATCTATCTCCCATTTTTCCATTTGCTCCTCCAGTTCGTACAGTGAGTGCCGGGCGCCCTGTATGTTCCATGTTAGGAATTTTATGGTGTGTTGTTGTGCTTCTCTCATTTCTTCAATGTTTAGGTTCTCCGTTTTTGGCATGTTCCCACCCCATTGTTTCAGTGCCTCCAGGGACCCTTTGGTTTCCTCATTGTCCCTTTTGTTCATTTTCGTTGTTGTAGTAGGTGGCGGGTATTTCTTGGCGTTCGCGGGAGGCCTCAGCTTTTTTCCTGTCGCCGTTCCCTCCTCCTTCTTTAGCCTTTCGTTCGCTTGTTCTTTGCTTATCGGGCGGAACCGTAACGTGGCCTGAACTAGCTTGTCCGTGGTGCTTGTGTTCTTTTCTTC
>LGRX02034539.1:0-58250 GCA_001247695.2 Cymbomonas tetramitiformis
CCTGGAGGCAGAGTGGGGATACGACGGTCACCGCATCTCCAGGCGGAGAGACAATGATCGCCACCGCTTCGTGCGCACCCCGGTGCGCCCCCTCCCTACTTTTCCCCCAGTTCGCCCCCTCCCTGCTCTCACCCCAGTACGCCCCCTCCCTGCTCTCTTCCCAGTACGCCCCCTCCCTGCTCTCACCCCAGTACGCCCCCTCCCTGCTCTCACCCCGGTGCAGCCCCCTCCTGCTCTCACCCGTACGCCTCTTCCCGGCTCGTCCCGGTACAGCCCACCTCCCTGCTCTCACCCCGGTACGCTTCTTCCCTGCTTGCACCCAGTCGCCCCTCACTACTTGCACCCCAGTACGCCCCCCTCCCTGCTCTCACCCCAGTACGCCCCCTCCTGCTTGCACCCTGGTACGCCCCCTCCCTGCTCTCACTTCGATGTGCACCAGATTTCTGCCCTCGCCTCGATATAACCCTCCTTCCCACCCTGTGAGAGCCACTCACCTGCCAGGGCGAATAAAGACCGTGGTGGAGGTCTGACCTGCGTAGAAGGGTCTGGTGGTTGTGCGGCAGGAGGTGAGCGTCGGAGACCACCCGGGGAACGCGCGAGGGCTTGCATCGCACCGCTCCAGTCGCCCTGGTTCCGCCCGGGCCCTGTCCGCCAGCTTCCGTAGGGATAGCAGCGACAGCGACGACAGTGACTCTAACAGCGATGAAGACCGTCGCATGCCAGGTTTGTGCCCAGTGACGGGCTGAGAGCAAAGTGGAGGGCTGTGAGTACGCAAGAACCCCTTCATTCATGGATGCCTCCATCTGAAGCCCTCAAGCCAGTTCTGAATCCTCACAATTGATCCTGCGGTGCGGCGCAAAGCCGCCAGCAAGGCGACCGTTGATCCTGCGGTGAGGCGCAAAGCCACCAGCAAGGCGACCTTGTCGCTCCCCTTCATCCTTGTAGCATCCATTTCGCCTGTTTCATGGTGATGCCACGCGGCAGGGTGGGTCGGCACTGCTGCAAGCAGCTGACTGGGAACAGCTGGAGTGAGGGAGGTCATGCCCGGTCGCCTGTGGTGTGAGGGAGGTCATGCTCGGTCGCCTGTGGTGTGTGCCGCGGCAGCACGATCCTGCACCCTGAGAGCGGCTTGTGTTTGGGGGTGGGGGTGATTCAGGCAGCATGCGAGGGGTGGGTAGCAGGACCCTGAGGGGCATCTCTCCGGAGATGAGGGAGTCACTGAGCCCACCCGCAAGAAGCTCCGCAGGCACGTCCTCGGCAGGTTGGCGCCAGAGGGCTGCTGAGGAGGCGGTGCATAGGAGCCAGCAGGTGCTCGGCCCAAAGATGTTCACCTGTAGCATGACGACAGCGCGGGGCACGTGCAGTGCACAGCCGTGATCACTGGCACGGGTCCCTGGTGTGACTGCAGAGAGAGAGGGGGAAAAAAACCGCCCTCTGAGAGAGAAATCCCTCCGAGAAGCCACAGCTGGACTTGGTTAGAGGTATGATGGGCTCGTGCAAGGAGGCCTCGGCACACTGCGGATTCGATGTCAGTGCTGCAGGGATACTCCAGTTACCTCGACCCTCGATGTTGCATTGCCTGCTCCGCGAAGATCTCAGCACCCCCACGTGCATCGAGGAGGCGGGCGGCCTCAGCCCCTTGTGAGCATGGAGTGCCCCTTCCTCATTTCAACCCCAACAGCAGAGGAGACGGGGTGCGTGGAAGGGGCATAAGGGGTGAGGAGCAAAGGGCTAGGGTGTGATTCAGAGTCCGGCCGGCGTCTCGCTAGAGTTGAGCATGGCCGCGGTGTCGACCACGGAGAAGGTGCGAGGCCTCTTCTCCCTCCTAACCCCCCCCCTTCGCCACAGACACTCTCTCGCATCCTGAGCTGCTTCGCACGTGACCTTCCAGCGACACCTGTAACACCCCTCGCACCTTTGAGCAAAGCATGTAACACCTTCGCACCTTTGAGCAAAGCATGTAACACCCCTCACACCTTTGAGCAACACATGTAACACCCCTCGCACCTTTGAGCAACACATGTAACACCCCTCGCACCTTTGAGCAACACATGTAACACCCCTCGCACTTTTGAGCAACACCTGTAACACCCCTCGCACCTTTGAGCAACACCTGTAACACCCCTTGCACCTTTGAGCAACACCTGTAACACCCCTCGCACCTTTCTTCCCCAGCGTCGGTGATGTACCGTAGACTTGCGCTCTGACGTGCGTGACGCTTCCGCAGGGAAATAACGGGTATGACGTGCGTGACGCTTTCGCAGGGAAATGATGGGTATGACGTGCGTGACGCTTCCGCAGGAAATGATGAGAGTATGGCGTGCGTGGCCTTCCGCGGAAATGACGGGTAAGATGTGCGTGGCCTTCCGCAAGAATGATGAGTATGACGTGCGTGCCTGACGCTTCCGCAGGGAAATGGTATGACGTGCGTGGACGCTTTGGGAAATGATGGGTATGACGTGCGTGACGCTTCCGCAGGGAAATGATGGGTATGACGTGCGTGACGCTTCCGCAGGGAAATGACGGGTATCAAGCAATGCAGTACCACCAAGCCTGGAAAGACTCTCAACTGGAGAACCAGCGCCTCAAGTGCTCCCCTCTGCCATTCCCAGACCGCCACGTTGGCGCCTCAAGTGCTCCCCTCCGCCATTCCCAGACCGCCACGTTGGCGCCTCAAGTGCTCCCCTCCGCCATTCCCAGACCGCCACGTCGTCGGTGTCAGATCAGATCCTGCACGCTCGCCGGTGCCACGCCTGTACTGCACGTCCGCAGTAGCAGAGCCCACTGTGAGCACATTCGCAGCGCCGCGGCTGTCAAAGGCTTCAGCATCTGACGGTCTCGAATCCACCTGGCTTCAACATCTGACGGTCTCGAATCCACCTGGCTTCTAAGTGGACAGGCACTGGTTACGAGGTGGAGTGGCCGAGGGGAAGTGGATGGGGCCGGGGCAGGCGTGAGGTGGAGCGGCTCGAAGGGAGGTGGGCGTCCATGGAGCAGCAAGCCGGTTTGCTGGACACGGTGGCCGCCCAGAGTCAGGTGCCGTCCCCGACTCCCATGCTACGGCAGCCTCCCTTATCGATCGAGTACTGAGCTGCAAGGTCAACTCCTCTGCCAAGGCGGTCGAGCCGAGGGTGGTATGGAATCACCGAGTGCTGTGCCAAAACCATGTCTTTTGATAACACTTTCCATATTTAAGATGAAAGGGTGCCATGTGTTGGATATAGACAAGGTTTCGGCATAACACTCGATGGTTCCATACCCTTCGGTAGAGCCCCCCTGGGGAAGTCAGCGAGGACGTTGCGGATACGTGCGACTGGGCGCTGAGGCTCCCTCCTGCCCCAAGACCCCGCACTGCAGGCACTGCAGGCAGGGAAATGGGTAGAGTGGGCGGCGCGGCCTCCGGTAAAGACTGCAAGACTGGATGGTAGGTGGAGATTGCCGGCTGTACCCAGCCCTCTCTGGTCTCCGGAGCTGCACAGGGCAGGCCTCGCGGGGCTCCAGGGACATCGCCCCGTGACCCCTTGGCCCCAGTGCCAGGGGCACTCCTGCGTCCAGGTGAGGGTCAGGGTTGGCGGGGAGGAAAGGTAGGGGTCAGCTAGAGGCTCGGGGTCCTGTGCCGCGCAGTGCGGAGGCGCCGGCTTCAGCCCTCCCCCCTAGGCCCTAAGAGCCAGGCAGTTGCAGGGGGAGTGCACTGTCAGGCTCGCTCCTTATTGGGTTTAATTCTCAGCAGCGAATTGCCAGGTGTGGCGAGGAAGGCTGCTCCAGCGACCTGTCTCGTGGCCATGGCCAGGGGCTCGGCGCTGCGTGGTAGCCATTGGGCCTCAAGCAGGGTGCCGAGTGAAAGTGGAGGGACCGACTTTCCTCCGGGGGTTTGGAGTTGGACTGGGGCGCCAGTGTGACGTGCAGCTTCCTCCGTTACATCGCCTACAATGCAGCGTGTTGCCTCTGCAGCTCTTGGGCGTGCGTGACATGCTGCTTGCCTACGACTGCTGTAGCAGCTGCCAAATCGCTGTTGGCGTACTCTCTCTCGGCCCCGATGCGTACGAGGTGCGCTGAGGCCAGGCGGAGGCGGGGCGGTGTGCGGGAAGTGCGCTGAGGCCAGGCGGAGGCGGGGCGGTATGCAGGAAGTGCGCTGAGGCCAGGCGGAGGCGGGGCGGTGTGCAGGAAGTGCGCTGAGGCCAGGCGGAGGCGGGGCGGTGTGCAGGAAGTGTGGCAGGCGATGTCTGCGAGCAGCGAGGCGCTGCAGGAAGCGCTCGGCAGTGTGGAGGGCGTCGCACGCACGATGAATCTGAGTGGTGGGCGGTGGGGGCGAGACCGTTACGGGGGCTACCGTGAGGCGGGAGGCCGGCCAGGACCCCAGCCGCGCACACCGCCCTCCGAGGTGGCTCACAACTGTGGCCCACACCCCGCCCGCCCCCTGTACACTTGCGAGCCTCGCTGAATCATTGATTGTCATGGGCATGAAAGTTGAGAAGACTACACCAGACCCTGACCATCTGGCCCGAGCGCCCAGATAACCCAAAATATCCCGCACTGCCGGTTGTGTAATTCGGCAAATAGCATCGCAAAACATGGAGCACTGTGAATTTCACAGACTTGAGAACCAGTTCGCCCGTCGAAAAGTCGCGGGGCGACCAATCACATCACGATGTGTTTGTGATCTTTCACACTTTCAGTTCTATTCATCTTCCAAGGTTTGTGAACCTTGGTCCCTATATCAGTGTCATCTTCCCTTTATCTTTCTGATCAGATGATCACTGTCATTCCTCACAGATGTGATCCTACGGCCCCGATCTAATCACAGCAGTCACTCCCTTCTAAACACTGCAGATCGGCCCTGAAGTTAGGGTTTCTCAGCCTCCGCCGCCCGAAAATTCTCCGGTTCTTGCCGCACACCCTCCGAAATTTCCGAGAGCCGTGATGCCATCCTTCCTGCCTCGCCTGCCCCATCGGAAGCCTGCCTGGACTGCCCATGCCGCGTTCCCCCAGAACCTTGCGTCCCACCATCATGCCCATCCTGCCCGGCCTGCGTGGCATAGTCCGTCTCCTCAACATGTCCTCCCAAGCCCTGTCCATCAGCGCCAACCTCTCCACCTCCTCCCGTCGAGCCCCCTCCCCACGATCAGGGTTGGGGTCCATGCCTCCCCTCACACCCCCTCCAGCAGCCCTGCGCCAACCACCTCAGGCTGGGCATTGCCCCTGGGCCGTCGGATAATCAGCCCTGCGACCCCTCCTGCGAGCGCGAGTGAGAGCAGCGGGATCCACTTCTCCTTCCATCCCATGCAACTGCCAAGTGCTGCCTCTTCGTCGTCCTCGTCTTCTCCCCCGTCGCCATGCACCTCCTCTTCCTCTCCCACATTCTCCTCCATATATCGCGGCTCCCGGGAGCTGCACCTTCTTCAGGAGTCCATACGCCCCAGGCCCTAGCCCGCCATGCATATCTGTGTCGTGTGTATGTGGCTTATCCTTGGACCGATTCCTTTGGCGCCACGTAGCCACAGAGGATCGGCTGCACTATGTACCCTCACCGGGGATCAAAGGATTCAGCGCACTCACTTCGGGACACTTACCCGGATTCTCTGGAGCTCATTAGTGAAGAATGGGACCCCCTAAGCCTCGCTGGGTCGCCTATCGTCCTGTGTATGTATGTGTGTGCTAAACTGAATGGACTCCCTCGGTGACACTTCTCAAAAGCGATTGAAAAGCCCCACATTAGCTGAGCTGACTTCAATATGTGAGTGGCGCTTTGTCGAGGCCCAGCCCTGCTCTTGCACGCTTCTTTCAGCTTCTGGGGGCGCTGGCGGGCTGGCCTTGGATAGTGTGCCGCATGCAACGCAGCGCGCCGCGTCCACATGTGCGAGATATGTGATATCCGATGCACATATTTCATCTGCATCTTGCGGTGTACACATGGTGACGGATGGGCAAGCTGCGTCCACATCTCTGGTGCACCCCTGACGTCAGATGCGATGCTTGCATGGGACGTCTGCGGCCATCAGACCTACTTTTCTAGGCTTGCCCAATGGGATCGGTCAAAGAGACAGAGTCACATTGCAATGAAGTTGCAATGAAGTGTTAAGGAGGGTGGGTGGAGGGTATGGGGGATGAGAGCCAACGACGGATGGCAGCTCGTCATGGAAGTCCTGGAGGAGAACCCCGAGATGATTGACGTGCTTGGAAACCTCCGACGCAATGACGTGGGTGGGTGGCCTTCTGCCCTTGGTGACCACCACTGGGCAGGCCTATTCCACGCGCAATGTAGGCGCAACGTCGTTGGCAGTAAGCTGTCCACCTGCATGTGAATGTGGGATCGAGGGGCCTGTTCGCTGCTCGGAGTTGCCTCTGGGCCGGACGCTCCATGGGGGTATGCCGCAAATCTCCGGAGCACCTTGATGCGCTACTGGTGGTGAGGCCCCCCCAGCGCCCCAGCAGGGAGGCATGTCCAGGCCGGCCCCGTGGGCCACTGTGCCAGGGAGCCAGGAAGTGAGCTCCCCCGATTGCGCATCCGGGTGCGCGCCGCCTCGTGCAGAAGGAAGTCGGAGTGCAAGGGTCGCCGGGAGCTTCACTCCATACATTGGGCGAAGGAGGGCTGTGTGAAATCGTTTTCAAAGCAGAAACCTTTGGGACGCGCGGCGGTGATCAATGCGGCAGGGATTGCCAACGAGTGGGAGTGGCCAGCACGTGTGCTCCTGGTACCGGGCCGCTACACTGATGCTGTGGTTTGGGCCGGTGTTTTTGTGGGAGCTCTCAGGGAGAGTTTCTCAGCAGAGCCTCAACGAGATCAAGCATGCTATCGATGTGCTGAGCCCCTCGCGACATGTTGCCTCCGGCTTTGGCACATTTGCCGGCATGGACGACGAGGTGGAACGCGGGAGGAGGTCTGCCTATCGGAGGGACGAGAATGACGATGAGCTCGAGGAGGATTCTCCTGTGCGGGTGGATCAGGGAACGCACCGATCGCTGCACGTGTACTCCTCTTTGAGGTGTGCCGGCATCCTGTGCCACATCGAGTCTTTACGAGTCCGGTCAGAGGTTGCCCAATCAGCCAACAGCGCTCTCCATAAGATCTGAGCGCTTTGCCCATGTCGATGTTTGGATGCTGCGACATGCGCGCGCTTTGTGAGGGGGCCCTCTGGCCGTCCCGGGGAAGCCAGACGGTGGGGTGAGTGCTGCTGGGCGAGAGGAGCGCTAAGGAAATGCCGTGCAAGGGTTTCTTTCGCAGCGGCAGTCTGCTGCACAATTTGTTGCTGCATCTGCTGCAGAACTGCAACTGGCGCGTCAATTGGTGGGAGTGTCCATCACTTGTGTTTGCGCGACGTGCGGCAGTGTGCAGGCTGCCTTCAGCTAGGTCCACAACACACCGGGCGGATAGTTCCTTGGTTGGGATTCCTGGAGGCGGGGGGGGGGAGGGGGAATATCTAAGCATGCCACGGGGCGCACCAGTAAATGGTGTGGGTAGTTCTCTCACCTGCCCGAGGGTTTGGAGTTTGAATCCCGGTCTGATGTTCGGCGTGCGCTGGACGGAGATTTTGACTGCGTAGGGAACATTGCTGGTGACATTGCTGAGTGACACTGAAATTGCGATCGGACTTATATTTGAATTTGCCGTGTAAAGCACGAATTGGTGCGAGATGGAATCCATTCCAGTGCATGCGCCGTCTTTCAACCACATCTGCGTACAGTTCTCAGGTGCATCGAGGCTTAGAGCATGAGGCATTCAAGCGTGATCAAGTGCGCGTGGAGCACTAAGGCAGTGAAAGTGCTTGTGACGGTCTTTTGGCAGGGGTTTGGAAGACGAGGTAGCCGATCTGGATGACATGGAATCATGAGTGACTTTGTACAATGAAGTCAAGACCCTAGGACAATTGAATTCAACCAAACGTATGATCTATATTATCAGTGTAAATCGGGACCGCCCACTCTCTGCATCCAAGCAAAATCGCAGTCAAATTATGGGAGCGCCGCATATAACATCGATGCGATAGCACGGCGCTGCATGACTGTTAATACATTGCGGGGTCTATAAGTATGTGCTCGGATTCATTCTCTGAGTTGTGATGCGGATGAGTAATCTTGTCTCTCGAGATATGGGACTAAGAAGGTACAATAGCATGACTGAAATAAAAAGTCACTATATACAGTATAACTGTATCAACGAAGGATGGGCGCTGAGCACACATGTGTGGGCCGGTGGTTCGACCGTTAGAGGCCTCCGAAAGGGATGCGCTGTGCAAGCGGTGTAGCGCTTGCTCTCCCACGGTGCAGGCCATTTACTACACAAGTGTGAACTCCAGGGTAGCACAGCTAGCTAGCATGAGCTGTGGTGTTATGAGTGATATATGTATACTCCCTACCAATTGCATAAACAGTTTGCTGCACTGCACCCAAGGAAGAATGATCCACCATCGAGAAACCCAAACAAGAAGGAAGATAGGTTGGAGCGAGTGTACCTTGAATTGGGTGTTATCCCGAGGCGTGCTAAAGGCTGACTCACATCCGACCTCGTTCAAACGAAATAATGTTAGCCCTAGGGCAGGCCTACAGTTGCAGGCATGGGCCGCCAGGGTGCAGAGTTTTATCGTACCGCTGATGATGATGGAGAAGGCCACTCACGCCTCAAAACACACATCAAAAGAAGTCGCCTAACCAGAATTTGAAGATAAAGTGTACCAACACCGAATACACCTGCAAAAACTACCGAACCCAAAACTAATTTCCGACTACATTGTGAGAAGATGTGAGATGCAAACGCAAACAAGAAGAGAGATGCAGGCTAAAGCGAACTCGCCGTCATGTCTGAGCTGGATTTTCTTCCAAGTCACGCCAAAGTTTTATCTCAATAAGCCTCGAACAAAGAAATAATTTGGTTCTGGGTAAAGCGACGCACATTATCAAATGTGGAACTCCTCACAAAACAATTATGCGCTTGACGAAAGAGCTCACACTTCACATTGCAAAAAATGCATAGTCGCCTAGCTATAGATGTAAGGCTGGGTGTTGCAACATCGTGTATCCCTATTTTTAACAGCAGAAACTCAAATGTATATTATGCAGGCTTCATGCTGCGTGAGGAGACAGCGTGAGACGCAGTGAGACTCGTATGTATTCATGCAATGCCCGCAATGCGTACAACGCGGTTATATCGATATATGGATGGTGTTGGCGGTGATCATCAGTGTTGATGATTAATTATAAATGAAACGGTGTACGTTTGACTTAACTCGTTATTAGCACTCCAATACTCCTTAGGGCTGAAAGAGATACAACCGAACATGACGGATACAATCAACAACAAGTAGTGCAAGCGTGTACCGGGAGGTACGAGCAGAGTGCCTGAGGCGGGTTGAGGGCATGCTAGGGGGATGCTATATGGGGGTATATCCAATTGATATATCCGGCAGCCTTCAGAAATGCAGTGTGCCGTTCCCTACGATTGGAGCGCCCAGCGTTCAGCGCACTGCCTACTCAAACGGCGTCTTTAGCCTAACATGGCCAAAGCAGTGCACGATTATAACGTGGAATGGGTCCACGACCGAGGGGGGATTATCCAATTGATATATCCGACAGTCTTCAGAATGTAGTGTACCGTTTACAGATAGTGTAAGATAACTTGATAACAATTACTGAGAGATAATAATATCATATCAGACCGCAGCTAATAGCGCGTTAGGAGACGCCGTTCCAGCAGAACAAAAACAACACTTTACAATTGGGCATTCATTGCGACCCGTGCGCCGTGCGCCCGAGCTGCGGCGCGAGTGGTTGCTGCGGTGAATGCACACAGCCTGCGTGCCATAAGACCCAGTTCACCTCTCGAGCAGACGTGCACGAATTCACGTCAATAATGCATATGAAAGAAACTGCGAGCAAAACCGTGTTTCGAGCAAGCGCATTGGGAAAAGGCATGTGTCAGGTATTAGAACTCAAGTCAGGGTGTCGTCAACCGTGAATTCCCACAACCTGTCATACAGGTCCGTTCGGGGAATTCGGCGTTGACGAGGCCTGCGCAGATCAAATTCACAAAGGCAAATACAGCACAAAACATGGGAAAGAGGTTGTTTGCGCTATTACTTCGTCAAACAACACGAGGCCGGTGTCAGGTCTCGTGCCAGCGCGGCCCGTTTGTAGATTCCCACACGCCTGTCACATACGCCGGTTCGCGCGTTCACAACAGGCAAACCCAGCGAGGTTCGAATTCGCAAAGTGAGTGGGACTCGTATTCCCTACAAAAGTCCTAAACTATCGTGCGTGAACGCAAACAAAGCCAAGCGTGCTTGCGGCTGGTTGCCGTATGGTAAATTCGTTACCGTGAGAATTTACGGTAACGCAGCCTCGAGCTACTTCGGCGTTACGCGCTCCAAAGTGAAAATGTCACCACATAACAATTCCAAGACGCATTTTCTATTCCTGACCCCGAATGTATATTGTGGTTCGTCTCCGACATTTAGGTGAAATGTTTCTTCCGATATGGTATTCTAGGACAAACGTAGCCAAAAGAGTGCAAGCCGCGGAGCAGCATCAGCTTATTTGGTCGATATGAGCTAACAATCCGCGGTGCAAGGGGCAAAATAGCATGAAGGGTCAAATTAGGACGGTGTAGTGTTCAACGGGTCCTTGAACACGCTTAATTTGTCAGGTGTGGTTGTGTAGTGCTCTTTAATGCGGTGATATTTTGAAGTGTTGCTAACTTCGGCACGCGGGGGCTTATCGCAGGCAACCAGCTGCCTCTGTGGTGTGGATGATTTGGGGCGTGGAACGTACGATGCAAGTGGAATCAAGGCTTTGGCCGACGCCCTTGTGTTCAACACGTCCTTAAACACACTGGACTTGGGAGGTAAGTCGTTTCTCACAGTTTGCTGTTGGTTTCTCTTGATACTTTTGATAGTTAATTGAGAGATGGTCTCGCGCCATCTACCTGTGGTGCAGATAATGAAATTTGACCTGAAGGAGCTAAAGCTCTGGCCGTTGCACTCACTCCGAATGTGGACGGAAGGGGTGTTCAACGGGTCCTTGAACACACTGCACTTGGGAGGTCGGTCACTTCTGATATTTTACTGTTGGTTTCTGTTGATATTTGTGATGATTAATCGCGAGTTGGGCTCACACTGACTGCTTGTGGTGCAGGGAATAGCATTGGGCCTGAAGGAGCCAAGGCGCTGGCCGATGCAACCACTCCAGATGAGGAGGGGGTGTTCAACACGTCCCTGAATACACTTCATCTAGGTTGTAAGTCCCTTTCCCAATGCGCTTGAATGTCCTTGAACACGCTCGACCTGTCAAGTGAGAATTGCTTCGTATTTTCTGTATTTCTCCGTGTTTTCTTTGGATTTTGGGTATTTCTATGCTCATGATTGGTGCTGATGGTGTAGATACAGTAATCGCCCATATTTAAGAAAACAGGGATTTTGGGCCAGCCAGCCGTACTCATCGAGTTGGGTACCCCCGCCAGCACCCCCATTTTCTTATCTGTATTCTCTTATTTCTTAACACTGTCGAGAGAAAAGCCAGCCAGTCGTACTCATCGAGCTGGGTCCCCCCCCAACGCTGGCTGCTTTCTTAACGTCGGGTTTTCTTAAAAGTGAGTGATTACTGTAATTGCATTGGACCTGATGGCGCCAAGGCACTGGCCGTTGCACTCACCCCGAACGAGCAAGGGGTGTTGAACACGTCGTTGAACACCCTGAATTTAGCAGGTGTGGTAGTGCAATGCTCTTTATTGCAGTGACGTTTTGAATTTTTGCTGACTACAATAGGCGGGGGTAATCACAGGCGGCCAACTCTGTGGTGTGGATGTTTTGGTGAATGGAACGTATGATGCAAGTGGAATCAAGGCTTTGGTCGATGCCCTTGCGTTCAACACGTCGTTGAACATCGCCACTATCACTCCTAGAGTTGAGCTGCCCATTGGAGTTTTGAGGAGAAATGAGCTCACGGAGCTGGATCTGAGTCGCAAGAGCCTCAAGCCTGAGAATGATATCATTCTTGGAGCAGCGTTGGTGTCCAATGGGTCCTTGAACACACTGATTCTGAGCTGTAAGCTGTTCCCCCCATTCTTCCGCTTGTTTGTGCACACACACACACACACATATATATATATATATGTGATCAATGCTCAAGAGGTGAGCTTACACCAAGTGCTTCTGGTGCACGGAATAAATTTGGAGATAAAGGGGCGAAGGCGCTGGCCGTTACACTCACTCCAAATGGGTCGCTGAACACACTCGAGATCTGTCACAATGACATCACAGGCGACGCTGCACAGCAGCTTGCTGAAGCAGTGCTCAAGCATCCTTGCATAACAGAGTTCAACACGATCATGATGCAGGACATCAGGGATGACAAGGTCACTAAGGTTACGGGTCACCACTTCTTTTGGTGGCATTTTCTTTTTGGAGTTCCTAATTTCCGTCTCGCCGAACGTACCGGTCACCAGAGATTCGTCACCTTATCGACTACCACGTCTTCACGGACTTCGCCACGTCGTGATTTTTGCTCGCGACTAATCATTTCGACAACAGATTCGTTTCCTCATCAACGACCACTTTACAATTAACAACAGATTCGTGTCCTTATTCACGATCATATCACAACACCTTTTCTACGAAACCACGCGCAGTCAGCTGTGCTTTTCGTACGACCAACTGGCTGGTCGTACGCCGTTTTTTACCTTACCTCCGCTTTCCCCGTGAAATTTGACCCCAATTGCACTTTTGCATCACTCGATTTGGTTAATTTTACGGAAAGTTACGTCGACACCAAGAACCCAAACGCACTCTCGACTTTCTGGCCAGCAGCACCGCTCCTGGCGGGAAGACCGTTTGCCGCACGAAGTTTTTGACTCCACCGACGTTTTCCCCGCGAGAATCTACCCCAATTTGACCCTTTCATCGTTTGATTTGCTTAATTTACGAGAAGTTCGCTTTTCGCTTGGGAACCCTAGCTTTGGGTTCGCAGATTCTGCCGTCAGCGGTCAGTGGTCAGTGGTCAGCGACCATGTCCACTGGACCTCAGCGTGCACGTATGGCCGCTGTTCGTTCAGCGTTGATCTCTCTTCGAGTACATCGGCAACATTCTACCATTGGCTATGGTCTGGTGGTGTCTGGTGGTGTTTGCGCACCAGACACCAAGTTCGAGTCCATCGCGCTCACCATCGACAACGAGTGCTTTGACTATTTCGACCTCATCCCTCCACTTCCCTCACCTTCACCTTATGCGCCCCTTGGTCACCATCTGGTGGTGTCTGGTGGTGCTGTCACGCCCACTTCACCCTTCACCATCATCCCTTTCGAGCCTTTTCCCATGAGCTCAACCACATCCATTCACCGCATTTTCCACCTTCCACCTCCTCACCCTTTCTTCGTCGGTGCATTCGCTCTGGTGGTACCAGGCCGCTTTTGGCCTTGGCACCGCACGGGCATTGGCTGAACATCGCCTTCCTTACGCTCGATGTCCTCTGTCATCGAGAACGTCGCCGCCGCCTGCTCCAGAGCCCAAACCCTAATTCACTAGACAATTTTGTGTAGCCCTGCTCTGTTTCAGGGGGGGCAGAAGGGCCCCGCGCCGGCGTCCACAGCGATGCAGGTGCTGCGTGATAGGTGGAGAAGGTGCGGGAGACACCTTAGTAGCAGCGCTAGGCGCCACCTCAGGAACCAGAGTCAGGTCAGGGAGTGTGAACAGGGAGATTTGGACATGCTAGCCGCCACCCGCACGGGAAACCCAGAGCCTCCTGAGCGGGAACAGGTCGAGCAACGCATCCAGAGAGAGCAGGCGAACTTCTGGAAGTCCGCCAGAACCCCAGCAACCGCATCGGTTCCGCGTCCCGAGGAGCCGTGGGAGCTGCTCTGTTGGATCACCGGTGCGGACACCCGGGATAAAAACCGGTCGAGCCACACAGTTGAGCCACGGGCAGTCTACCTACAGCACTTGGTTTGGAGAACCAGGGGTCGGACGTTGCGAGAGTTCGCGGGCACTGGAAGTTCAGGGCTCAGCGTTTACCCCCCAGAGTTAGGAAAGCCTTTAAGGCCCACCAGCCAGGTGCTCGCCTGCGCCCCGCCATTAGGGCGCTAGAAAGGTATCTGGAGCTGGAAGAGTCAGAGGTCCGACCGGTCAAGTCCCTTGCGCTTTGGAGAGCAGGGCAAAGGCGAGTGAGCAAGAAACTTGGCCCTACAACTAGTAAGCCCCAGTTGAATCGAGAAGAGTTAGATAAGCGCCTGAAGCGGCTCGTCAGGGTACGTGAATTCAATCGCCGACGCCGAGCCATTTTGGATCAGGAGTTTGGACGGTTCGTTCGCGTAGCCAAGCCCAAGCCCGTCGAGGGAGAAGAACTCTCACCACCAAAGAGAACTTCAAAGCCCAGTCGGCCGTGGTTGACCAGAAGCAGGGCTCGCCAGGCTTTGGGTCCGAAACGTAGACCATGGCTGACTCCTGAAGACAAGGCGCTTCGAGCCTCTCGATTGCGACGCAGATACGAGTTGGAGGATAGGGACCCGGCTTCTGCCACCCTCAACAGAACGCCATGCGGACTTCCACGCCTTCGTGCAGGAGGAGTTGGATAGGGAAAATAGGGAACTTCAGCAGGACAATGAGCTGATGCACCGGGACGAGCAAGTCAGAAAGCACATAGCGGCTAAACTGGCTGCAGCATCAGTTCAAGTCGCGGTTTCACCCCCCAGACTTCCCGGAGCGCAGTGCAGTCCAGAAAGCAGTCGCCATCGGCCTGCTAGCTGATGCATGCACTTACTGCCTCCCGGACTGTGACTCCGACGCAGAAACGTCAGTCACCCGCCTGGACTGCATAATGCAGGACGGCGATATCAGTCCGAGCTGGTGTGAGTCCCTGGCAGCGGTGTCCTCGATGGGAGCGCGCCCGAGGAGTTTCGACAGGCACAGTCGCACACCGACGTTGCTGCTGTTTTGGGCCTGGATCGCGGGCGTCAGAGTCAAGGTGTTGGTGGATTCGGGAGCGTCCACCAATATTATCGCAAAGAGTACACTGCAGAAGCTCACCGGCATCAGGCCGGTGCGCCACGAGCAAGCCATGCGAGTTCGAGTGGCCGACGGCACCACGTATGATGCTAATTCCTGCATCAGGCCCAAGCTCCTTGCTGAGACGTCAAAGGGGGCGTACGGCCAGCAGGTTGAGCTTCGGGTGATGCCCCTTGACCTCAAGGTGGATGTCATCTTAGGAGGTCCTTGGCTGGCAAACCTTTCCCCAGTTACACTGGATTATAAGAATTGGGGTTCGGTCCGGTTCACCAAGGGCAGGGAAGAGGTCGTCATCACCGGCTGTTCGCCGGGGTCCCCGGACCCCAGTCGCTCCAAGGACACGGCAATGGCACTGGTACAGGGAGTCATTTTGAGTCAACGTCGAGCTCGTCGGGACCTGCGGGCCCTCCGAAACAAAGAGGAGCAAGCTTTCGTTGTCTACCTCGGCCCCGATGGGTCTTTTGGCGCGTTGGCTTGCAACAAGGGGGGGAGATTCCGACGAGGATTCCCCCAACGATGTTGTAGCAGGCCTAGCGTCAGAACCCTCCTCCGGGTCCGAGGATAGTGAAGTCAGCGTGCGCCCCAGCACAACGGTGCCGGACGGAGCAGAGGAGTCTGAGGGGCCGGGAGGGTTGGTTTCGGACAGCTCCGAGTCCGGCTACAGTGACGTGGAAGGGGCGTGTCATTTGCGGAAAGCAGAGGCGGTGGTCGAGGATACTAGGCCAAAGGGATTTGCGAGTACGGTTGACGAGGCCGGGGATCATCCTGACCCTCTCAGCGTTTTCGCTAGCAAGCAGGAGGCGAACGGAGCATTTGCGTTGCTTCCGCCAGCGGTGCGTAGACAGGCGATAGAGGATCACGCAGCCGGGAAGCCACCCACCTGGCACGCTCAGGCGGCCGCGGCGCTCCAGCAGGGCCGGGTCTGGTCGCGGAGCGACGACCCCGAGCACGGCGTAAGCGAGTGCGTTGGCGTGACCAGGTCGCAGCAGTCGGTCAGCCTGGTGCTGAAGGTGGCCCCTCCGCTGGGCAGCCGCCGGGACCAAAAGTCCCCACCGTTCCGAGCCCTCAGAGGCAGAAGTCGAGAGCCCCGGCACCAGTCGCGCCGCCAGACACTACCCCGCCGCCAGCTCCGCGAACCACAGACCAGTCGGCCCCAGTCGTCGCGTCAAGCACCACCCCGCCGCCAGCTCCACGGACCACAGACCAGCCAGTACCGGTCGTCCCGCCAGTCACTACCCCGCCGCCAGCTCCACAGACCGCAGATCAGGCCTCCCCGGAACCGCCGGAGGACGAGATAGACGAGACGGTGTCGCCAGAAATCTGGCAGCAGCTCAGGGACCTGGAAAAGGAGTTCGCAGATGTCATTTGCACAGAGCTGCCAGACTCGGTCCAGTCAAGGGAATACAAGGCCGGCATCCGGCTCCGGCCAGATTGGAACGGGAACCCCTTGCACCGGCGAGGATACAAGTTGTCGCAGGAGGAGTTGCGGCAACTCCGGCAACAGCTAGATGAACTCTTAGCCAAAGGGTACATACGACCCTCGGCCTCTCCGTGGGGCTGTCCCGTGCTGATGGTCCCCAAGCCAAGTAACCCCAAGGAGTTGCGTCTAGTCATTGACTACAGACAGATCAATGAGATCACGATCAAGGATAAGTACCCCCTCCCGGATGTGCAGAGTCTCTTAGATGACCTACAAGGGGCTACCGTCTTCTCTACGATGGATGCCCTTTGGGGATTTTGGCAGGTCCCTATGGGAGCGGATGACGTGGAGAAAACTGCAATGACTACGCACTTTGGAGCGTACGAGTGGTTGGTCATGCCTATGGGATTGTCAAACTCCCCAAGCACCTGGCAAAGGATGATGACCCAGTATCTCGGGCACCTACCCTTTTGCAGGGTATTTGTAGACGACATCATGATTTTCTCAGCTGAGGTTCCGGGTAAGAGCGCCCATGAGGTACATCTCGACCACCTCCGCCAGGTCTTGGAGGCATGTCGAAAGAATTCCGTCTATCTTAAAAAGTCAAAAGTCAAACGGTGCAAACGAGCAGTCCGGTTCCTAGGGCATGTGGTGGATCGGGATGGATGCCGCCCACAGCAGGATAAGGTCGCGTCAGTGCGCGACTGGCCAGACCTAGAGACTGTCACACACGTGCGACAGTTCCTGGGCATGTGTGGCTTCTACCGAAGGTACATCCAGAACTTCGCAGACCTCGCGTACCCGCTGACCCGCCTCACCAAATCCGGCGTGGAATGGACCTGGGGCGAGAATGAAAAAGCAGCATTTAAACAGCTGAAAACTGCTTTGATTTCCTCCCCAGCCTTGGCCCTACCCGATCAAAAGGGCGCAGCAGACGGTTCCAGACCCTTCTTCGTACAGACAGATGCCAGTGGAGTAGCACTAGGGGGTGTACTCATGCAGGATCAGGGACGAGGCTTGCAGCCCTTGGCCTTTGAAAGCCGGCAGTTCTCCAGCGCAGAGCAGAACTATCACGCCGGGGAACGAGAGCTTTGTGCCATCCATCATTGTACCACGGTCACCTGGAGACATTATCTGATTTTTACATCATTCAAGCTCATGGGAGACCATAAACCCCTCCGGTGGCTCTTCGCCCCAGCTAGGGAGCTCAGCCGACGTCAGGCTCGCTGGTACGAGGACTTGGTAGAGGTAGGAGTCCATCAGATGGAGCACGTGCCAGGGCGCTGTTTGGTAGTACCGGATGCGCAGTCCCGGCGACCAGACTATCAGGAAATGTCAGCCAGGGAAGGTTTGAAGGAAAAAGGGATAGTGGATCGCGCCACGGATGGGCCCAGAGACTCCGAGCCGAAAGGCAAGGGGTCCGAAGAGGACGAGGATCCTACCTCTGTCCTCGGGACAGTGGATCGCGCAACAGATGGACCCAGGAACTCTGAGCCGAAAGGCAAGAGATACATCCGAAGAGGACGAGGATCCTACCTCTGTCTTAGGCGCCACCTTCGAGTATAGTGATTCCGAGGACGAATCCTTCCCTCCCACCAGTCCGGCACCGGTCATTGGTGAGCTCACCCATCTGAACGGGCTCACGTGGGTAGAGACGCCGGCCCTCTGGCTGGACGCAGCTGCCACCCTAGCAGTAGGCGAGAAGTCCTTAAGGGATGCCGAATCGCTAGCAGTCATGACCAGAGCAGACCGAGCTAGGGAACAGGCCGCAGCAGAAGTCCAGAGTCACCCGGAGTCAGCAAGAGGAGCACCGGAGACCGACGAGTTCCCCCATCCTGAGACCCAGAGTCATCCGAAGGCAGCCGGAGAGGCACCTGAGCCTGTTAAGCCCCCAGAAGGTAGCTCCCACTACGACCAGGTCGTAGATCGCCAGGACTGGAAGCTGATCAGGGAGCGCTTTGAGGAGATAGCGGCCCAGTACGGGATCTTTGACGTTGACGCGTGTTGCGACTCCATGGGCGTTAACCGGCAGGTTGACACCTATTGGACCGACTGCTTGAAGGAAAAGTGGCGCGGGAAACACGTTTGGTGTAACCCCCCTTACACGAAGGATTCGGACTTGATAGAAAGAATTCTTCGGCATTTCCTTGCTGAGTGGCGCGCCGATCCGGAAAACACCTCGGCAATGTTCCTTCTACCAGACTATGACGCTCCCTGGAGGCGGTTGATTCACCCCAAATATGGGCTTCATCCGGTCAAAGTCTTTGATATGAAGGACGAAAAAGGTCGTCCCAACCACCTCTTCGAGTCTCCTGATGGAGGTCGGCCCCCGCTGCGCTGGCCGGTCCTTCTGGTTTGGGCCCCAGCAGCCAGCAGGGCAAAGCCCCGAGCGCCACCTGCGCGAAAGGACAGTGAGACGGAACCCGACGAGCCTTTAGTCACTACAGGGGTTGCAGGGAAGGTCAGGGCAGCGTCAGGACCACTGAAGACTGATGAGTTCGTCCGCGCCTTGCAAGCGGAATACGAACGCAGCCCGTACCTCAGTTCGTTGAGAGAAGAACTGGTCGCAGCCCCACATCAGAGGACAGGCACGTTTCGCATGGTAGACGCGACGACATGATTTGGCGAGTGGCAGAAGGGCGGTATCAGCTGGTGCTAGCTCAGGATTCCCCCCTCAGAGAGCTGGTGATGCGCGAAGCACACGAGCCCCCGGCAGCAGGGCACACAGGAAGGGATAAGACACTGGACAGGGTATCCCGTCGTTTTTGGTGGCCACGCATGAGCAAGGATGTCACCGACTGGTGCAAATCCTGCGTCGTGTGCCAGCAGACCCGGCCGCGCAACGGGTATCCAGACGGTCAGCTTAACCCCCTGCAAGTCCCAGTAAGACTGTGGCAAGTGGTTAGTATCGACTTCGTCACTGGGCTGCCTCGCACAGAGCGAGGGTACGACGCGTTTGCTACCTTCACGGACAAGCTGTCCAAGATGGTGCACGTAGTCCCCATGCTTTACGCTGACAGCTCGGCTGCTCAGATCGCGCGCATGTATTTCGACCAAGTGTGGCGTTTGCACGGCGCTCCCATGAAGATCGTCTGTGATCGGGACTCCCGCTTCAGAGATGAAATGCATCTCGAGCTACATCGGTTGATGGGAGTCCAGATTGCCTCTACCACGCCGTACCACCCACAAGGTGATGGGCAGGCAGAGCACACAAACCACACGGTCGAACGTATGTTACGCGCGTATGTCGACGCCAACCAGCACGATTGGGATTTGTGGTGTACCCCGGTCGAGTACGCCATCAATGACTCTCGTTCCGCCGTCACGGGCTTCACCCCTTTTGTTTGAACTGGCGTACGGTCACGCTCCGGCCTCTCAGCTAGACTTCTTCGTGGAGGCAGCACTTGCATCACGGAGAGGCCGAGCTAAGGGGGGGAGGGGCGCAGCAGTGAAAAAGGGTGCAGCCCACGAGACAGCCCGCCAATTTGTTCGCCAGTTGCAGCTCGCTAGGGAGAAGCTGCTCTTGGCTCAGCAGCAGCAGATCGCCCAGTACGACGCGCGTCACAAGTCCAGGAGTTACGCAGTAGGTGATGAGGTTTGGGTAGACGCCACGTACCTCACCCAGCCGGGCGACCGCGGGTTGCACAAGAAATTGCTTAAGAAGCGCCTCGGACCCCTTCGGGTGCTGGCAGTCTTTCACAGCGACAGGCAGATGGCCCTTCCCGCGGGCGATAGGGGCGCACCGTCGGCCTATAGGTTGCAGACGCCTAAGCAGTGGAAAGTGCACGATGTGTTTACCGTGGACCGGCTTTCGCCGGTAGAGTCGAGTAGCCGCTTTGTCGAGAGAGCTACGGAGATCCCCCCTCCTCCGTTGGACGTCAGTGGACGCAAGGAAACCCACGTCGAGAGGGTGGAGCGTTCGCGTACGCGCCAGCGTCAGGGCAGGAGGTGGACGGAGTACCTGGTCAAGTGGACAGGAATGCCCCGCAGTGAGAACGAGTGGAAGACCCGAGAGGATCTGGAGTGGGACGGAGCCGGTAGACCCGGCGTTCCCAACCGGGCGTTGTTGGAGTTTGAGAGGATCGAGGCTAAGAGAGTGGAGCGAGAGAAGCTTAGGGTCCGTAAGAGGCGCGACGAATCCGCAGGAGCAATATGGACCACACTTTCGGAGGAGCTCAAGGTAGACGGCGCAATGCCATGGGTGCCAGAGGAGAGGTTTGATGAGGAAGTAGGAACTTTCGCGAGAGTATCTGCCAAGGCATGGAATCGATTGTTTGATATTCTGATACCATCGATATATCAGAATATCAGAATCAATTGATGCCTATTTGATACACAATCAAAATATTACAATCAATTGATACCCACCTCCGAGAATTACAATCGATTGATGCCTAATCCGAATTATCGCCATCGATCGATTCTCGATTTGCATTATCACAATCAATTGATCGTGACCGTGGGACATATCAGAATCGATTGATATTTGCGCGTGACACGCAATCACATATCGATATGCAGTATATAACTCCCTAACCGATCCTTCATTTTTGAATTCTAGGCTTTTCATTCGTCTCTAATTTGGGTTCGCTGAAGTGTGTTTGAGATGAACCAATAAACATGCAAATGACACCCATCCTCAGATTGGAGGGGGCGTGTTGGAGGCTCTCGACTCGATTTGGTGGCATTCCAAAATCAAATTTTTTGGCCGTGAGGACCTCAATTTACAGTGTGACGGAGTGTCACGACTATTGACGAACTATCGACTGCCTGTGTGAATCAAGATGGGTAAACGTGGACGTGGAAGTAAGCCTAACCATGTGAAACTCGTCGCCCAAGGGAAAGGCCCTATCAAACGGACGCAGCAAACCCCTTTCGACCCTGCTGGCAGTGATGATATCGTTTACAGCGTGCGAGAGATTAAGGCAGAGCGGGTGGCAAAAGGCAACGCGCAATGGCTTGTTGGCTGGGAGAACTTTCCAGATGCGAAACACGACACTTGGGAGCCGGTAGAAAATCTAGCCGGCCTCGAGACCTTGATCAGCGAATTCCGGCAGCGGTTCAAGGAAGAGCAAGAACTCCTTGAAACACAAGCTGCTGCTGCACGAGGTCTCTCCGGCCGAAACTTTGCATACATACAGCTCATTCATAGACGAACACAATGATATATTGTTTGTTGTGATAGGATTGGTAAAACCCAAAATCTGATACCCATTAGGGCACAATTGGTTATCATGAATGGTATCGATAGGTATCGTTATCGTTCTCAGTCGATAGGTTCAAAAAATTATCGTTATCGTTCGATTATAGAATTTGACTTATTCATCGTTATTTGATAAGTTCAAAAAATCACGATACCGAGCCTTGGTTGATATAGCCTCGGTAGAAATTTTGGGGTATCATATCAATTGATATTGCCTCGGTAGGAATCACTATCAATTGATGTGCATTTGCTAGAATTGCAATCAATTGATAATATAATGTAAAAATCACAATCAATCGATAGCTGACTTCTTTTATCACAATTTATTGATAGGACAATTTAGGATATTACTATTAATCAATTGAAAATTTGGAATAATCAAAAACTATCGATACTGCTTGTTCCAACCGATTCCATGCCTTGGTATCTGCTCAGGGCACCCTGCCGCCAGTCAACGGAGCCGCAGCACTTGAGAAGGAGCCAGTCGGCCAGTCTAAAATTCTCGTATTGTTCTGTGGGACCGGGTCAGTCGAGAGGCAGTTTACTAAGCAATTTCCCAACAGCGAAGTAGTTGCCGTAGACATTCAGCCCAAGTGGGGCCCCACACATTGCGAGGATATCATGCGATGGGACTACCGACAGTTCAGACCAGGACACTTCGACGTAGTCTGGGCTAGCCCACCTTGTACAGAGTACAGCCAGGCGAAGACAGTAGGCATCCGAGATTTGCGCGCTGCGGACAGGCGAGTTCGTAGGACATCGGAGATCATCCGGTACTTGAGGCCCGAAGCATACTTCATTGAGAACCCGAAGGGAAGAGAGCCCCACGGTTTGCACACGCGTCGATGCATGAGCAATCTACCAGCTCCGCACCTCGTCACGTACTGTAAATACGGGACCGCATACAGAAAGCCCACGCACATCTGGACCAACGTTCCGTTGCGCACACCCCTGCGAGTGTGCGATTCCGACACGCCTTGCGAATTCTTCCGGCAACACGGTAGGCACGAGAAAGTCGCGCAGGGAGGGCGCGCGTTGAGAGCCGGAGGTGTGTTTGCTAAGGGCATGGGAGCGCGAGAGAATTTGTATGGGATTTCTTCAGCACTGTTAAAACAGCTTTTCCACAACCTGACCTTACATGAAGAGGTGCATGCGTTCCTGTCTGAACTGCTTGTCAGGGAAGATCTAAGCGAGATGAGCGGTTTTACTTAACTTCAGGAGGAAACTGTAGCACACCTGGGGGCCTGTACTCTTGGTCAGGGCGGTCCCAGGTCACAGCAAAGGTTGTCAGATACTGCTGTTAATTGCTAAAACCCTAAACACAGCTCAAATTCAGAGAGCTCCTCTGCACATCTAGGAGGCTAACGAACAGCTAATCTCTAGGCAGGCGCGGCGTGATCATTCTCAGCCACTAGAGGCCTGCGGGACTGGCGGTCCGGTCCGGAGCAGCGTGAGGGTGAAGTAGTTGCCGGCCTCCGGGGCCGGTGGTAAATCATTCGTAGAAGAAATTTCTGAATCCTCGATCACAGCCGCATGGTCACCAGAGCTCGGCTCCTCGTCATCGGACGAGTACGGTGGTGGCGGGTAAGGCGGTGACGGCGGAACCGGTGGGTCGGGGTCATACAGCTCTGGCGGCCGCGGCACATTGCGGAGAGTGCGGAATCATTGCCGCAACTCCCGATACCGTGCATGTCGCCGCGGCGGAATAGCAACCGTGCACGCACCTCCCACCGCGTCGCCAAGATCGCCATGAAGCATTGCAGTCGGTGGAGTCCCCGTAGTTGTGACGGCAGAGGCAGTCCACGCAGCACCACTGACCGGCGGAGCCGTGCATGAGCGCGCATCGGCACCACCGACACCGGCAACGGTGTGCGGTGCGGCGGCGGCACAAATCACAAATAGTGCACACACCAAGGACGAAGTGAGAAGAGACCTCCCGAAGCCCGGAATGCCGTTCCCACAGCCGTACCGTGGCCGCGGCAGTGTCACCGAGGTATCCTCACCGTCATCGTCGCTCGTGGCGTAGGTCGCGGGCTCGCAGTCCATCACGCGCTCCGGTGCCTCAACCGCGGAGAGCAAATTCATGTTCGGGGCCGGCTCGTCGGGCGCCCCCAATCAATGTAATACCCGTGCACTCAATGAAATCGGCAAACGTGCGGGTGACAGGAGGGCAGAAGGGGTTCGGCGGTCCGGTCCATACCTCCTCGGATACAACCGACGCCGGCGGAGAGTGCGTGACCGGCTCCGACACCACCGGCATGTTGGCGGTGAAGGTGTTGGCATTGAAAGTGGTCTCCCCAGCCGTGCGCGCCAACTCAGAGAACTCGGTGACGGCGGACACGAGGGCCTCACCGTCCACTTCGCTGAACGAGCACGCGGAGAGGTCAGTGAAGATCTCCGGTTTCCCGCCCGCGAGCACGCAAAGCGCGTCGAACTCCACGGCGTCGTCGTGGTCGATGGCATGTTGGAACTTCGCGGCAAGCACGGAGCTCTCGGCCTCCTCAGCGAAAGCGTAGGCCGAGAGCCCGGTCCTGCCACCGTTCGGGCAGTCCCGATGCCAATGCCGCGCCTTTCCCTCAGCGCACACCTGATTCTGGCAGTACGGGATCGTCGCACCGGTGTCGCGATGGAAAGCCACCTTCTTGGATACGGTGGCGGTGCCCGCCCGCACGTGCTCGCCGTAGCAATCACGTACCCATTGCTGGATTGTGAGTAGGTCGTGGGCGGCTCGTTGGTCGTGAAGAAGCAAGCGGGACACCACCGGCTGGTAGAAGGTGGTGTCGAGCGCTTTGATGAAAAGCGACTTCACGTCCTCGTCCAAAAGCGTCGCCCTCGTCCTCGCAGCCTGGAGCGCGGCGTTGAAATCCTCGATGGGTCCATGAGGGTCCATGCCCGCAGGGATGCGGACGGCGAACATGTCCGCTTGCCCCTGGAAGGGGTCACCAATCGGGATCATCCGACGGGCGAACTTGAGCAGAACACGCTTACCGTCCGTCGGGAAGCTGGCGTGGGACGAGTCCATCCAGTCCGCTGCGGGCGACGAGGGGTCGATCAACAGTTCTAGCGTGGAGAACAATAAGTTGTTTGCCTCCACGCGGACGGCTAAGGTAGCGTCGTCCAGCGCGAAGAGCGGAGCGAACCCGATGTCCTCAGTGACGAACGCTGTCTGCAGCGCGGAGACCATCCTCGTGAAGAGGGCCGCCGCGTGTGATTCCGTACCGGAAAATCTGCCAATCTTGCCCTCGAACAACTTGCGTTGCACGTGCTTGGAGACCTTCATGGCGAAGTGCTCCCGCTGTAGCGTACGTACCGAGGCTAAAAACGCAGCCCCCGCCGAATTAGCGGGCGGCTGTGCTGCTGGCGGAGTCGCGGGTGTGTTGGCATGCCTGGCAGCAACGGAGTCAAAAATCGTGCTCAACGTGCGGCGGCGATGTGCCATGCTAGCTGTAGATCTAGTGGATGCAACCATGATGAAGTAGACTGTAGGGGTGGAGTGAGGCAAAGATGGCGTGAAAACGCGGAAGTTGCTGAAATCTGTATAGGCAGCCCTGACTGGGAGTCCCGGTTAGGCCCCTATGACAGATCCCTAGGACCAACACTGGACTGCTGACTGATCTGTAGGTTCGTACTGTGACACACGCTGTGTCACAGGTAGGCTAGACTCCGAGACCGTCCGAGACCGTTCCGGGTATATCTAGCTTAGGGTTTATTTATCTTATACAGTTTATCCACACGAGTACGGGACTTTCTGATATCTAGTGTACTTGGATATTCCGGTAGGTCGTGGCCCCATCCACGTTTTCATTCCACTTGCTATCTTGGCCATGATTGGCTAAGCAGCCGCTTGAAGAGGTGGTGCGCACTTGCGCGTTTGGGTGCGACTAGGATTTGGACATGGCTTTACGGTAGACGTCTTTTTTGCGGCTGCGAGTCATGGGCACCGCGCGTTGCTATTGCTCGGTTTTGGCAATGTTCATTTACGTTATCTTACCTGCCCTGATCCCGCTGGTTTACGTACTTTGGGCTGGTGCTCCGGACACCTTTGACCACGACGACATTTGCAAGTGCCCCACGCTTGTTTCGCCTCTCCGCACGTTCCGCCGTTACGCCTGCCCTCCATTTCCGCCACAACACCCAAACGTGCAGCCGCGCATCATCTTTTCTCTGGCTTTCTACAGTATGGCAGCATCTACACGAGCTCGCAAACGCCTGTTGAAGGACTCCGACTTGGACGCCTCAATACGGCTTATAGATGCGGTTCGGGACACCCCAACCGCTAGCACCCCGCCTGTGGTGCCCCCTGCTGCTTCCAGCAACAGCGACACCGCTGTCGCGTTGCGGAAGCACCTTGTTGACCAACATGCCGCGGTCGACATGGTCTACAAGGGGCGTTTACATCGGGCTTGGGCCAAGGGTATCCGCGAGGATATCCTTGGTTCCAAGAAACATCATTATCGTGGCACTGACGACGCGGACCGCCTCTCCGAGCTGGTGGTGCAGCTTCGTACCGAGTTTCAGTCCGCTGGGCTGGATTTGACTCCCTTTGACCTCGACGACCCCACCTCTCTGGTTATCGAGAAGGTTAATGGGCTTCTCTACGACGTGTTGGCCCTCGTCGTGGAGCGCAACTCTGTGGCGGACACCTGGCTTCGCGGTACGGACTCCTCGGCTGACCGAGATGGACGTCGTGCCCTTGTCGACATTATCAAGGGGAGCGTGCCTGCCGCGCTACGTGAGAGCCACCAGCAGGAGCACGCGGCTCTACGTTATCCCGCAGGCGTTGACCCGCAGCCCATCTTGGCTCGTGAGCAACGTCTGGTGCGGGATAACCGCGCTCCTGACTGGCAGCCCACCGACGAGACCCGCAAGCTGTGGAAGCGCCTTTTTTGTGTCGCGAGGTGTATTTTTTTTGTCGTGTCGCAAACAGATCCGATTATACTCAACATTATACACCGACGGTTCGCAGCTTTTTCAAAAAAAAGCTGCAAGGCCTGCGTTTCCCTTATAGGAGCGAAACAGGTTTTCCTGGAAAAAGTGACATCGACGCACACGATACTACCAGAACTGTCCACCTTTGGGGCCCTTTTTTACGGAAACAGTGTGATTTCCCTGTCAGATCGGGAGTAACCGCCCATATATAATTATATTGCAGTCCACACCGGTCACCTTAAGATGGCAAGCAGGAGAGTTATACAAATCGGTGGAGCATTGCCGCCAATCAGAGACGCATAGAATATTCCTGGGCGTAGTATCGAATTATGGATATTCATGCAGAAGTTATCAGCGCGACAGATTTCAGATGGCGTATAAAAGAGATTTCCGACTGATCGCCAATCAGAGGAGCCATGAGATTAGATAAACTCCATGAATATGGGTCACACGCGAAATACCATAAGCTGACTGTGCACGTACAAGGAGCACGTTTTTTTTGTATAATTATAGAAGGCGCACGTGCTACAGATTTCAGGGTGTTTTACATGAGATGTTTTGGACTGATCGCCCATAACCGCCAATAAGAAGTGCGAGCGCCTGAGATAGGCACCATGAATATGGGACGACAAGGGAAAGGGATCACACGACAAAAACGAGATGGTTTGCAGACGATGGATAAGCCAATCAGCGACGCGATCAGTTTCGATTTATATATTGGTAAATTAAAAAACTGCACCACAAAAAGCCCTTAAGTGTGGCTCCCTCGCGACAAATGCGATGCGACAGGTTCCAGACTTTCGCAACATGCTGACATGGCATGGGTTTGCGACACGACAAAAAAAAGTCACCTGGCAGACATGCTGACATGGCATGGGTTTGCGACGAAGATTACAGTGTCACAGTTGAATGACACACCCGAAACACTGTGTCTGTCATCAACTTTCATTCTGAATTTTCGCTACCTTCATCCAGACATGAGACCCACGCGGGCCGCGGCTGGCTGATTTCACATATCAGATATTCACTCACACGTTAACTCATTAAGCTTTCGTTTTGCGGCGCACCTGACACCGTTGCCTGCTGTGTCCCGTTTTGTTCTGCTGAATGTATCGTGCATACTAACTATTTCCCGGTTAAATCCCATCATCCTTGCTGAGTAGCGTTTCCTTGTTTTACAAGTCACGTTCGTTGTTGCGCTTTGTCCGATGCCGCCAGCAACATTCGGTTGCTGGCGCCCCTTGCATGTCTTCGTAGAGGGCAATCTTGTAGCGAGGCTGACTGACGGGCTGTACTGCTGCCCGACGGATTTGTTGTTGTTACAAGCCCTCACTGACTGATATTCTTCAGGAATTTGCTATTTGTTTTCAAGCGCCTGTTTTGTGTTCGTTCTGCGTGTTTCTCGTATGGTGTTTTTTTTCGAGGGCGATATCTGCACAGATTGTGCAGCGTGGGTTCGAGTCCCACCACTCTCACTGACTTTGCTCTCTGTAATTTTGCAGGATATCCTGAATGCCTGTTTCGCATTCCTGACTGCCTGTTTCGCATTCCTGACTGCCTGTTTCGCATTCCTGAATGCCTGTTTCGCGTGTGTGCTGTTTCTCGTTGCGTGTGCGGTTGGTTTGTCGTTCATCTTATTTCTGACATGTTTGCGTTTACCGTGTGCAGGTATTTCAACTATTTCATGCTCGTTGGCGATACGCATGTTGCTGTGTGGAATTTGTGAAGAGTGTAGTTTGAGCTATTTTGCTTATTGTCTTCGAATGTTTGTATGCCTGCGTGTTTTTATGATGTTTGCAATATCTTATCACTTGGTTCTGACGTTTTAGCGTTCGCTTTGTGCAGGTATTTCAGTTTTACTTTTATCGCTGGCGAAATGCATGTTGCGGTGCCCAGCAACCTGCTTATCTTTTAGATTTTAGATTTTAGAAGTCAATCGTTTACAGGATTTGTTTTGTTCATACCTGACCTCACATTCGAAATAGTATGCACTGCACATTTATTGTAAAGATGTATAAGCATAGTTATGTAATGAATATAGAGTAGACAATCGAGCATGCTTTGCTAACGTGAGCACATTCTCCTACCAATTGTTAGTTAGTTTGCATATGTTTCTTCCGTAAACTGTAATATTATGTTTACAGTCCATAATCTGCTGTATAATTTCCGTAAATTATCTGTCCGTAAATATCAGTCTTCTTTTTGTCGCTGCGACAATAATGAGCCCCCTACTCATTATTGTCGCACTGCGACAATAATGAGTCCCGTACTCACTTTTGTCGCTCCAGAATATAATTGCTGTGTCGCATGGTGCGACAAAAATAATAGATCATGCGACAAAAATGAAGTGCTACCGCAAGCTGTCGCTCTACAACCGCCTCGACCCGATCTTCTACGCGGCGGTGAAGGTGCGGTACCCGCTTGCGGGTGACCTTGGCGGGGTCACTCTCCGCTCGCTTCGGGCCCTGGTCGTGGCCATCTTTCAGGCCTGGGCGCAGTCGGACGATGGGGTGGCAGTGCGTGAGAAGCAGACGCTGGGGGCGGGCGGTAAGCCCTCCGCGCTTATCACGTCGTCTGAGTACGCCGTTCTCCTCGACGAGATCGCCGCCTTGAAGGCGCTCGTGCGGGACAATCGTGCGGGCGCGGTTCAGCGACAGCAGCAACCACAGCCGCGCGGTAAGCAGCATCCGCGAGGCCATCGGGTGGGTGTGCACGCGGCGCCGCCTGTGGGGTTCGACAGGGACAACATGAAGGCGAAGCCCCTTTGCCACCGTTGCCGCAAGGCGGGCAAGGGGGACGCCTATCACGCGTACCGCGACTGCCCTCTTGGTGGGCGCCAGCATTCGTCGGCCACGGCAGCGGCCTTCTGCATTCCTATTGAGGAGGAGGATGCGGAGGGTCTCCACACCCTGGCGCTTGTGCAGGTCTTCCAGGAGGCCGCGGATGGTGGTCCAGAGGCCTTCGCCCGTGCGGCGTCGGCTTACGGTCCTCCCGCTGTACTTTCCGCGGGCGGGATTGGCGGCATCGACGTGTCGGCCTACGGCTTCAGCGTGCAGCCTGCGGCCGGCGGCGCGGACGACGAGGACATCTTGCGGCGGCTTGATGCCCTCACCACTGAGGTTCAGGCCGCCCAAGAAAAGGTACATTACACTCACGCATCCTTTGTTCCTGGGAGTGCGGTTGAGGAGCATGCGTCGGCTCTGGTGTGTGGCCCTACCGCTGCGGCGGGGATCACACCGGAGGGGCAGGTTCCGGCAGGTGGTGCGGCGGCATCGGCGTCCGCCGTGCCGGCCCCTGCTATGCCTGTTTCGCAGGTGAAGGATGTACAACCCGCGCCAACTCAATCGGCGCGGGTAACCACCACGGAGGCGACATGCGGTGAGTTCGGAGGCTTCGTGCAGACGGTGAATCACGCCGCCGTCCACCCGTCTGACCTGACAGGCTATGACACGGACGACTACGAGGATTTCGCCGACGGTACTTTCGCGGTGAAGCCGCGAGCTCCGGCCGGTGCTATCGGGTGCGGTGTGCCGCCTTTCGGCTTTGGCACGCCGGCAATCGGCGCTCTCGCCATGCTTTCCCTCTTCTGCATTTCTTTTGCAGGTGTAGCTGTTTCGGCTTCCACGGCTTCTGCTGTGTCAGCTTCTGCATCGGCTACGGAGATGCCTTCGCCTGGTGGTGATCTCGATTGGGAGGCTCCGTCATTTTACTCTACGAATGATTTTGTTGATTCTGTGAACCCGGTTCAGGGTTTCTTGTTGGCTCACGATGTGCCACCGTTTCAGCCGCCCGAGCCTCCTGACACTCTGAGCCTGCTAGCCTTTCAGGATTTGTCTCAGGCAGATTTGGGGATTGACATGGCCTACTACTACGGCATGGCCTTACATGAGAGCGGTCCTCTTGATGCAGAGCACTATTATGGAGCTGGTTTCTTTACTTCCTATTATGGGATGGACTTCCGTGAGGCCACCGCTGACTACTTTGGTACTGTCGATTGACTTCTTGCTCACTCTGGAGGCACACCAACATGGTGGTGTGCGGAACTCCTGTGACCTCAAAGACTTCTTCAATCTGGTTTATGGTTTTACTTTGACACCTTTGAAATCTTCAATTTGACTTGCTGGCACAGAGCCTTTCAGTAGTTTACCAGGACCTTAATTGCCTGTGAGTTTCTGCTCTTGTGCTAGCTAGAGGGTTGCTTCTAATTTGTGTATCAGAATGGCACAGTTAGATTAGCAGTTAGGCCTTGTCACCCTAGCTCCTGCCCTAACACTTACAGCTTTACATTTTCTGACTCTCCTAGCCAGTCACCACCCACAGTGCTGGGGTGGTGTGCTGAAATCTGTATAGGCAACCCTGACTGGGAGTCCCGGTTAGGCCCCTATGACAGATCCCTAGGACCAACACTGGACTGCTGACTGATCTGTAGGTTCGTACTGTGACACACGCTGTGTCACAGGTAGGCTAGACTCCGAGACCGTCCGAGACCGTTCCGGGTATATCCAGCTTAGGGTTTATTTATCTGATACAGTTTATCCACACGATTACGGGACTTTCTGATATCTAGTGTACTTGGATATTCCGGTAGAAGTCTTGGGCGGCCAAGAATTGTGGTGGGTCGTCGATACGGCTGCGGTGAGAGAGCAGGAATTCCGAGAAGTCGTGTGGCAGATGGCGGCCGATACGAAACGGTGTGGTGACCAACCAGAACACGTAAACCAATCCAACGTTAAGTCCCGTAGAAAAAATATGTCCTCAAAGGCCTACACCTCGCCGCAAATCAACCCACAAATCTTAGGCCATACCCGCGACTGCCGGCACTCCCACGTGCGGAGCGCCTCACTCCATCCCAAGCGCCCGGCTTTAGCCAATCATCCCGGCGGAGTCGCAGTGGCTAAATAAAGCGTAAGTGGGGCCAAACCTGGTGGATATATAGTTTTGGCGGTAATATATCTAACTAGCGAGGTAAACCCTGAGTTAAGGGTTACGGAATCAGAACGGTAAAAAGCACCTTGATAAAAGGGAGATACACATAAATACTAACGGGAGTTTCCCGACTACTGGTGACGGTCACCCAGCCTACTTTAGGAAGTGACAAGTGACAGATTAAACTGTCGGTGTGTCACATCCAGCAGTTAATAGTGCTCTAAAATTGTTAAGGCAAAATTTTGTTTTCCTTTTTTGCATACGAGGTTTTTTCTTGATTTTTTTTTTTGCGGGATCGATAGTCGAGGTCTTCCCGAGTCGACTGCACTTTATAGAATCCGGATCCGAGTTATATTTTTATTTATACAAGCACCCGAAAATTCCGCCGTCGTTGCAAAAAAAAAAAGGGCCGATTTCCGTCATTATTTCGTATGACCGTTTCTAGAACTAGAACTGTTCTCCGAGCCCGAAGACAGACGATGTATAAATGGGACGATCGCGCTGATCGATCGCGAATTCGGCTCGGCAGTGCAGCGGCCGCTCGGAGAACCTCTGGGGACAAAAGAGTATAAACGGGTACTCGGTACTGTATTGCAAAACCTGGTACCAATAGCTACAAGCGAGCGTAGGACGTGTATCGCACTGCAAAACCTGGTACCAATACCCACGAGTGTCAGTGTGTATCAATTGCAAAACCTGGTACCAATATTCGCAAACGCGTTGAACCGAAACGCTTTTTTTTTCCTCTTCGCACCAGGAATTTCTGTGACACCTTCATGGACATGCACAACACGTACCCCATATCTTATAAACCTTCAGCAGTGTCACTAGTCCACGGGAGTAACGATCACCACGGCGCAAGCATGCACGCACACACAATACAGGAAACGCAAACCCACAAAACCCCACATATTATAGTTGGTTCCCCGTTTACGTTAGTAGCCAGCAGAGATGTGGTCGTGTGGCTAGGGCCAGTTTATTGGATCAGGTTACAGAGTTGGGCAAACGAAATTACCTCGGCAAAGAGTTGCATTGTCGAGGTCAGCTCGCTGCAAGTTCTTGTAGCTAGTTCATTAGTTAGTGATTGTGGGGTGAAGTGACAAATGAAAGATACGGGAAACTCCTCCTGGTGGACCGAATTCAACTCCGAAGTGTTATCTGTGAGACCAAACGTGGAAGATGGCCTTGAAACTGCACCGGAAAACTGTCCCTATCCCGCGCTGGAAGATATTCAGCGTGGACAGGAAGAGCTGCTAGGCCGATATTCTCTTTCAGAAGATCAAATCCAATCTTTCAGGCAGAAAAGGTATCCTCAATACTATATACAAGACTTTCCTAGTGTTCCCACAGTGATATGTCCGTGCGTTCACGTGCCGAGCGTTGCGAGCTCCGCAGGTACGTTCGACTGCCAGATGTGATACCGCAATCAGTGGTTTCCGCTGTTCGATATGAGATCATCAAGCTCGTGCAACCCGCCTTTAAGGGCAAAAATCCAAGCGAAAGTGGAGGTCAGCAATTATACAAGCCCGAAAGTTTTGCAGCATAGTATGTTGAATAGTTTTCGATGAAGGCTTCCGGTGAAATGACGAAGGCTGTTGCTTTAAACGAGGCTGTTTCAGCCGTTAGATAACCAATCGAAACGGCTATCAGACAACTACATATGGCATCGAGTCAGTATAGTTGCATACTATAGCCGCACTTGGTCCAACTTTGAAGCTTGCCTCACTTGCACGTTTGGGACAGTCGTAAAACCGCCTGCAGGCACCATACTGAAGGGTGCGGAGGCAGCTCAGCTGTGGGAACAAATCGCCGAGCCTGCTTGCAAGTCTTGGAACCTACAGATGATGTGGGCGGTGAACAAAGTGATCCGCCAGCTCGTCCTTGCTCCACGTATTGGTCAAATTGTGAGCGAACTTTTCGGCTGCGACAAGGTTCGATTGTATCACGACAATACGCTGTCGAAGGTGCTCCCGTGCCCCGGATGGCTTGTCATCGCTTGAGCCTAGCGATCCCGATTTCCATATCCTGCATTCCGCGTGTTTGTGAAAGGACAAACGGCAGTCAACACCGCTCGGTGCTCGTTCGGAGCCGTGAAGCACAAATCGCCGCGAACCGAGGGCACGGTCGTTGTGTTGTGAGCAAGGTCTGGTAATGGAGTGGCTTTAGCGGTCATCCTGCACAATACAGTGGCCTACCTCTCCTTAATTTGCCCACAGTGCTTGGTCTATCACACCATAAGTCTCGCCCCTTTGAACGACGAGTGGTTGATTCCTGCCGAGTTTATGCTGGTTTCACTTCCTGCCGGTTGGCACTTCCCGGCTCACCTCTTGGAACGACGAGTGACTTTCCCGGTTGGCCCGACCCACACATTATTTCTCAGGTCCCCGGCTGTCCGCACACACGTTGGCACTGTGACGACGGCCCCAAGGTGCGCTCTTGCAAGCTAAACAACAGCAAATATAAGCCATTAAACAACAGAGAATATGTTGTCTAGGGCTTGAAGGTGTGCAGTTCCGAAGAATTCGGAAGGCAACACTGTGGCGCTTGCCACGCTACCTTGCATATCCTGTTCATGGTGTCCCATCTTACCACCTCAGACCTTCGACACGCCGCGCAGGGAACGCGTGAACCCGCTCTCGCCTAGAGGACAAGTCGTGAATGTGTCGGTAAGGCGAGATGGCTGCTCATCCCTACAGGGCTACATGGCCATGGGGTCCCAGAACGTGGTGACCGTGTGGATACCGCTTCAACGAACTACCGTCAGGACGGGAACATTAGTTTTCGCCGAGGGCATCAACGCGTGGGACGTGGCGGCCCAAGAAGGTTGCCCGGGCAATGAGCAGTCCGAGGAATATGATCGGTGCGCTCACTGTGCCTGAACATGCCTGGCGATGCAGCTTGGGTGTTGTGGTGCAGGCAACGCGCATCACCACCTCGTGTAGTGTGAGGTGTTCTGTACGTGCTCAAGGGACAGCCCGGGTTGCCCTCGCGAGTTGTGCGCTTTGTTGAGGCGTGGTAAGCACAGCTGGTGTTCAATTCTTTCACGAGTGTGTGGATTCGATCGCTCGTCGATCACTAGTCCAGTTAGGTGTTCTGTTGCAAGACTCGTTCCTTGAGGAGGAGGCATGCACCCCCTGGGATGTTTGTTAGGTTTGTGGCCAAGCACATGGAGGAGCAAGGGATCCAACCTGACGTTGCAGGGTACGCCTCCCTTCCTCAAATGCACGAACGCGTTCGAGCTTGGTTATAACCCAGCCCATGATAATGAGTACAAATTCGGGTGTGAGTGGGTGAGAGCACTGTGGTTGCGGCTTCAGCGGATCATTGGGCGGAATGAAGTAGTCATCGTGTATTTGTGTTGGCCAAATTCTCTGCGAGATTCAGAACGTCACCTATGCGATCAAGCATTGGTCTCATCGTGATGAATAGTAAGTGAGGATAAAGGAAGGCGCAGGGCTCTAGAGATTGTCGATTGGCATGAAGCGGGCAGGTCAGGATAGTCGTGACAGATGGCCATAAAGCACACTTGAGTCGTGCATCGCATAGTGCACAGGCCAAACGCCGTGGCGGGTTCGCTGTCGTGACAGGTATGAGATAGGAGACATCAGCATACATGCCACCGACTGTTTTCACATGGCCACACCCAACCATACCACAGGTGACATTCCTTAAACACAGACTCCTCGGATCTTGTACTTCAGAGGCTCTCCACAACTATTTAGGGTTTGACTTACAGCCGTGTTGGGCCATGCCTTGCAACGTGTGGGCTGTTGGGTTTTAACAGACGAGGTGAGGGTGTCTATGTGCTTTCTTCCCCGTAAGCTATTAGCCTTTTAAGCGCCGTGTATTCGTGAAATCTCCCTTTGTAGAAGAGAATTTAGAAAACTTAACAGTTGTGCTTTTGATATGTGTGTGCAGGAGTTCGGATGATACTAGCATCTACATACTTCCAAGACGGGGTGGCAATGCGCGAAGATAAAAATTTACAGGCAATAGATAAGGTAACACACAGTTTTTGTGACTCAACCAAGGTTCTCTGGCTTGCTCGCTTGAGAAAGCTTGTTTCTGAAGTAGTCCACCATGCCGTTTGTCTGTAGTTGATGCATGTGATAGAAATGTTATCGATTCGGTGATTAGTTTGCCGAATAGCAACAGAGTGCTGTGCTTCCTCGTGCAAAGAGAGTTTTACATCACTTTGAACTGAATTGTTTTTTGGTCTCCCTGCACTTAGGCGGTCCTCAGAGACTGGAGCCGCTTTGCCCCAAATGTGCAACCTGGACAAGAAATAGCGACTAAATTCAACCCCGTCTTACCTCCCGTAGCCTGAGACCGAAATCGAAGGCAGCCTGGCATTCTCTCTGAAGAAATTGCGGCAGTGAGCAAGTTGTGTTGTCCATTGCTCTATTGTCCATTAAAAAAGAATCTCAGAGCAGATACAAAGTAGTGTGAACTCGAGAATCCCCCAACCATGAAGTGAATACCAATTTAATCCTAAGTGCCAGTGCATGAATTCGTGCACACTTGAAGGCAGTCCTCTGATGTTACCCTCTCGGGGAAGTGCATTGGGTAGGCATTGCAAAATCCAGGTCTCCCATTTTGAAATTCGGAGGGAGATATCTATCTATAAGATGTTTTGCTTGTTAGCGTTCACTGTTGGATTTTGGAATAAAAGTGCTGGTATTCAGGAAACAAGCGTTAGACCTTCCATTGAATATTTTACTTCATGTATTCGCTCGCGCTCAAAGGACAAAGTGTTAAGCCGATCATTGTGCGTACAGGCATACTAATAAACGATGTTTCAGTGTGGTGGGGTTACTACGGGGTATGCAGGTAATACACTTGTATCTTAAACGCTATTATCCCGTCCAGTTTTAGCACTGGTAGTAGTGTAGGATTACTACATGAAAAACACAGAGCTCTACCACTGCAAAGCCAGACCTGATCACATCAGTTTCTGGATGTGGCATATATCATCAGGTAGTTGCATTCCAATGACACGCCAGACACAGAACTCTAATCAGGTCAGTTCTTCGTTAATTGTCCTATTTATTTTCTATACAGCATCTGGCACTGAATTCAGCATCAGTCGTGCATCATACGACTTGGGACATGGCATTCCTGTGTGACTGTCATATCCTCGCACTGTCATATCTCATCACCTGGCCATGATGGCATCATACTACTGTCATCAGCCGTACTATTTGCCCATTGTACAAATCCCTTCCCCCGCCCCTTATTATTAGCGAGGTGTGGACCGTCCTCGCGAACGCTTGGAGTTTGACTGTATGGGCATTCTGCCGCTATTATCTCCTCAGCAAGGTCCATCTCCTCATCTGAGCCGCTCGAGTGCTTTCCAGTGGCCACGCTACCAGCGCTCACCCCAGTTCCACACCCGGTTGGCACCCAAGAGTAGAATGTACCTCGACGGTAAATTCTGGGAAGGACCTGTATCAGAATATAGCTCAGTAATTCGGGTAACTTCAGTGTGACAAAGGTACCCTGTGCTGGAATCTGTATAGGCAGCCCTGACTGGGAGTCCCGGTGCAGGCCCCTATGACAGACCCCTAGGACCAACACTGGACCGCTGACTGATCTATAGGTTCGTGCTGTGACACAAGCTGTGTCACAGGTAGGCTAGTATCCGAGACCGTTGCGAGACCGTTCCGGGTATATCTAGCTTAGGGTTTATTATCTTATCACGAGTTTATCCACACAGTTCGGGACCCTCTGATATCTAGTGAACTAGGATATTCCGGTAGGTCGTGGCCCCATCCACGCTTTATTCCACTTGCTAGTTTGGCCATGATTGGCTAAACGGCCGCTCGGAGAGGTGGTGCGCGTTTGCACGTTTGGGCATTAGTGGAGATTTTGAGATGAGCGGCTTGCGGTGAGCGACTTGAGCCGCGGCTATGGGGTGCCGGCTTGGATTGGGTTTCGTCGTCGCAATGTTCACTATTCGCGGTTCTCTGCTCGCTCTGATCCCGCCTGCTGCCGTGTTTTGGGCTGGTGACCTTGGCACCTTTGACTTCGACGACATCTTCCTTCGCCCCTCGCTAGCATGGCCCGACCGCTCGTTCCGTGTCCGTGACGTCGCATTTTCTCCGCGGCCCTACCCAAACGTGCTGCAGCGTACCGCCTCCCCTCAGGCTTTTCTAGAGATGGGAATGACGACAAGATCCAAGAAGTCCCTCACGAGGGACAGTGACATCGATGCCTCTTTGAGGTTGATCGACGGGGTGCGGAACACACCGACGGCGGCTACGCCTTTTGTTCCTACACCCAACCCTGCATCGAACGTGGACGAGGACGTGGCCGTCAGGCGTTACCTGCAGGAGCAGTCCAAGCTCGTCGACGAAATCTACAAGGCGCGACTCCATCGGGCTTGGGCCAAGAGTATCCGTGAGGATATTCTTGGTGACAAGAAGCATCATTTTCGCGGTACGGACGACGCTGGCCTTCTGTCCGACCTGGTGGTGCAGCTGCGTACGGAGTTTCAGTCGGCCGGACTGGAACTGTGTGCCTTTGACCTCGACGACCCTCTGGCACCTGTGGTCAACAAGGTGAATGGGCTTCTCTACGACGTCCTTGCCCTGGTGGTTGAGAAGCACAGCAACGCCTTCGTCTGGCTGACTGGTACCGATTCTTCGACTGACCGAGATGGACGGCGAGCCCTTGTCGACATCATCAAGGGTTGTGTGCCGGTGGCACTACGAGAGTCACAGCAGGAGGAGCACGCCGCGTTGCGTTATCCCGCAAACGTTGACCCGCAGCCGATCTTGGCTAAGGAACAACGTTTGGTGCGGGATAACCGAGCTTCCGACTGGACACCGACCGAGGCCACGAGGAAGTTGAGCCTCTACACCCGACTCGACCCGACCTTCTACGCTGCGGTGAAGGTCCGCTATCCCATGACCGCTGACTTGGCTCATGTGTCACTGGTTTCACTCCGTTCCATGGTTGTGGAAATTTACCAGGCTTGGGCACAGACGGGCGGGGGGAAGGTGGCTTCGGGCGCGGATGGCGTCTCCGCACACCTTTCCAGCAGCGAGTACGACGCCCTTCTCCAAAAGATCACGGAGCTCAAGGAGCTCGTTCAGCGGCAGCAAGGTGAAGCCGCTCCGGTTGTGCGTCAACAGCGGGAGCGGGTGCAGCAGCGGCAGCAACAGCAGCGGGGGCAGCAGCCGCGAGGATTCCGTGTGGGGACCCACAAGGCCCCACCGGTGGGATTCGACCGCGACGATCAGCGGGCGAAGCCGTTCTGCGGTAGGTGCAAGAAGGCGGGCAAAGGTGAGGCGTATCACTTCTACCGCGACTGCCCGTTGGGCGGGCGCCAACACCCGCCCACCTCTGCCGCGGCGTTCTGCGTTCCCATCGACGAGGAGGACGCAGAGGGGGTGCACGCGCTCGCCATGTGTGCATTGTTCCAGCAGGCGGCAGACGACGGGGCGGAGTCCTTTGCACGTGCGGCAGCCGAGTACGGGCCACCCGCGGTGCTTTGTGCGGGAGCGGTGGGCGGCATCGACGTGTCCGCCTACGGCTTCACCGTTGAGCAGCAGCCGGCTTCCGAGGGAGATGACATTCTCCGCCGTCTCGACGATCTTGCCGCGGAGGTTCACTCCGCGGCCAACCCGCAGGTGCATTACACTCACGCATCTTTCCCGCCTCCTGCCAGCATCGGACAGGAGGCTTCGGCTCTGGTGTGCGGTCCCACCGCAGCGGTGGCCACACCGGAGGAGCAGGTTCCGGCAGGTGGTGCGGCGGCATCGGCATCCGCCGTGCCGGCCCCTGCTATGCCTGTCTCGCAGGGAGGAGATGTGAGGCCCGCGCCACTTCAATCGGCGCGGGTGACCACCACAGCGGACGCGGACGGTGAGTTCGCTGGGTTCGTTCAGACCGTGAACCACGCCGCCATCGGACCGGTTGATCTCACGGGTTACGACACGGACGATTACGAGGACCTTGCTGACGGCAGCTTCGTCGTGAAGCCGCGGGCTTCGGCCATCTCGGCAAATCACTCGTCGACGCCCGCGGCCCGAGCGCCTCACTCTGGTGGTGCTCTGGGAGATTGGCATGACGGTACTCCCCGCAGCCACGGCTGCGGAAAGCCTCCGTGGGGCTTCCCCGCCCACGCGGGCTTGTGGGGGATGCCCTTCCTTCTTTCCTTCGTTCTCTTGATCTCTGTCATGGGGGTAGGAGCTGCCACCTATACGGTGGCCAACGACATCGACCCTGTGCAGGTATCGGGTCGGGCTGCGTGGCAGCCTGTGCTGTGCAGGAGTGAGGAGTCACCGTTTGTCACGGTGCCATGTGCCATCCCGCCTCGTCTCCACCGGCGGGTACAGAGGCGGCAGGGCCTCTATATGGCTCCGGTGCCGTGGCATCCCGGGCCGCCGCCGCCTGGCATCTTATTTGAGGACGGTCCTCCGTTGTCGTCGGCATCGTCTTCGGATGACGAGGCGCCACCGTCGGGCAGTACTTGGCAGCACCCCGGTGCGGTGCAGCCTCCCGTGATCGACGAATCACCAACACCGACTCCGTCAAATTCTCTGGCGAATGATTTCTCAGTGACCGACACCTTGCAATTTGGCAGCCCTGTGTTACTCCGCCGTGCTACTGCGGACTACTACAGTGCTCGTTGTGGTGGCGGTGCTCCTCTGGCCATTGACCCCGAGTAGTTATGTTTCTGGTTCTGGCAGTACACCACTTTCATGGTGGTGTGCTGAGATGTACTTTGACCTCAACACGGTCTTCAATCTGGTTTATGCTTTTGCTTTGACAACTTTGAACTCTTCAATCTGACTTGCTGACACAGAGCTTTTCAGTAGTTTAGCAGGACTTGCATTGCCTGTATGTTTCTGCTCTTGTGCCGGCTAGAGGGTTTCAATTTGTGTATCAGAATTGCACAGTTGAATTAGCAGTTAGGTTTGTCACCCTAGCTCCTACCCTAACTTATCTTAACATTCTGACTCTCCTAAACAGTCACCACCCACAGTGCTGGGGTGGTGTGCTGGAATCTGTATAGGCAGCCCTGACTGGGAGTCCCGGTGCAGGCCCCTATGACAGACCCCTAGGACCAACACTGGACCGCTGACTGATCTATAGGTTCGTGCTGTGACACACGCTGTGTCACAGGTAGGCTAGTATCCGAGACCGTTGCGAGACCGTTCCGGGTATATCTAGCTTAGGGTTTATTATCTTATGACAGTTTATCCACACAGTTCGGGACCCTCTGATATCTAGTGAACTAGGATATTCCGGTACCCTGTCGCTCGGCACCGTATACTATCGATATGATGATTATTGCCAATATCATGTATATTTTTGATACTATGCATATAGGCGATATCACGTACAAAGCTAATATCGTATAGAAAGGCGTTATCACGTATGAAGTGGCTATTCTCACATATATAGCCGATAGCATGTATACTACGGATATCATGCATATACCCGCTATACCATGTCAATACAATTTAGCGATGTAATGCATGATATCATATACTCAATTGCATGCCGTCAAATATGCACCACCCGCAAGCACCAACGAGTCGAATGGTTGCAACGGTAGCACTTCATTTTTGTCGCATGATCTATTATTTTTGTCGCACCATGCGACACAACAATTATATTCTGGAGCGACAAAAGTGAGTACGGGACTCATTATTGTCGCAGTGCGACAAACCGTGAGTAGGGGGCTCATTATTGTCGCAGCGACAAAAAGGAGACTGATATTTACGGACAGAATATTTACGGAAATTATACAGAAGATTATGGACTATAAACATAATATTACAGTTTACGGAAAAAACATATGCAAGCTAACTAACAATTGGTAGGAGAATGTGCTCACGTTAGCAAAGCATGCTCGATTGTCTAGTCTATATTCATTACATAACTATGCTTATACATCTTTACAATAAATGTGCAGTGCATACTATTTCGAATGTGAAGTCAGGTATGAACAAAACAAATCCTGTAGACGATTGACTTCTAAAATCTAAAAGATAAGCAGGTTGCTGGGCACCGCAACATGCATTTCGCCAGCGATAAAAGTAAAACTGAAATACCTGCACACAGCGAACGCTAAAACGTCAGAACGAAGTGATAAGATGTTGCAAACATCATGAAAACACGCATGCATACAAACATTCGAAGACAATAAGCAAAATAGCTCAAACTACACTCTTCACAAATTACACACAGCAACATGCGTATCGCCAACGAGCATGAAATAGTTGAAATACCTGCACACGGTAAACGCAAACATGTCAGAAATAAGATGAACGACAAACCAACCGCAGACGCAACGAGAAACAGCACACACGCGAAACAGGCATTCAGGAATGCGAAACAGGCATTCAGGAATGCGGCGAAACAGGAAAAAGTGACCGGATATCCTGCAAAATTACAGAGAGCAAAGTCAGTGAGGGTGGTGGGACTCGAACCCACGCTGCACAATCTGTGCAGATATCGCCCTCGAAAAAAAACACCATATGAGAAACACGCGGAACGAACACAAAACAGGCGCTTGAAAACAAATAGCAAATTCCTGAAGAATATCAGTCAGTGAGGGCTTGTAACAACAACAAATCCGTCGGGCAGCAGTACAGCCCGTCAGTCAGCCTCGCTACAAGAATGCCCTCTACGAAGACAATCAAGGGGCGCCAGCAACCGAATGTTGCTGGCGGCATCGGACATAGCGCAACAACGAACGTGACTTCTAAAACAAGGAAACGCTACTCAGCAAGGATGATGGGATTTAACCGGGAAATAGTTAGTATGCGCGATACATGCAGCAGAACAAAAATGCGGGACACAGCAGGCAACGGTGTCAGGTGCGCCGCAAAATGAAAGCTTATAGAATTAACGTGTGAGTGAATATTTGATATATGAAATCAGCCAGCCGCGGCCCGCGTGGGTCCATGTCTGGATGAAGATAGCGGATGAAAATTCAGAATGAAAGTTGATGACAGTGTTTCGGGTCAACTGTGACACTGTAATGTTCGTCGCAAACTCATGCCATGTCAGCATGTCTGCCAGGTGAATTTTTTTTGTCGTGTCGCAAACCCATGCCATGTCAGCATGTTGCGAAAGTCTGGAACCTGTCGCATCGCATTTGTCGCGAGGGAGCCACACTTAAGGGCTTTTTGTGGTGCAGTTTTTTAATTTACCAATATATAAATCGAAACTGATCGCGTCGCTGATTGGCTTATCCATCGTCTGCAAACCATCTCGTTTTTGTCGTGTGATCCCTTTCCCTTGTCGTCCCATATTCATGGTGCCTATCTCAGGCGCTCGCACTTCTTATTGGCGGTTATGGGCGATCAGTCCAAAACATCTCATGTAAAACACCCTGAAATCTGTAGCACGTGCGCCTTCTATAATTATACAAAAAAAACGTGCTCCTTGTACGTGCACAGTCAGCTTATGGTATTTCGCGTGTGACCCATATTCATGGAGTTTATCTAATCTCATGGCTCCTCTGATTGGCGATCAGTCGGAAATCTCTTTTATACGCCATCTGAAATCTGTCGCGCTGATAACTTCTGCATGAATATCCATAATTCGATACTACGCCCAGGAATATTCTATGCGTCTCTGATTGGCGGCAATGCTCCACCGATTTGTATAACTCTCCTGCTTGCCATCTTAAGGTGACCGGTGTGGACTGCAATATAATTATATATGGGCGGTTACTCCCGATCTGACAGGGAAATCACACTGTTTCCGTAAAAAAGGGCCCCAAAGGTGGACAGTTCTGGTAGTATCGTGTGCGTCGATGTCACTTTTTCCAGGAAAACCTGTTTCGCTCCTATAAGGGAAACGCAGGGCCTTGCAGCTTTTTTTTGAAAAAGCTGCGAACCGTCGGTGTATAATGTTGAGTATAATCGGATCTGTTTGCGACACGACAAAAAAAATACACCTCGCGACACAAAAAAGGCGCTTCCGGTTGCAACTTTTGTCCCTCGTTCTTACTCTAAAAGGTTGTCTGATGGATCATATTTCTGCGGACTCTGTTTGTGGGTATGCGAACGCTGCCGCCCCTCACGTTTCAAAGAAAAGTGAAAACAAGACTTTCGAATATAAGTGTAAACGTTGTCACTCGCACGGCTGTGGAGTATTCTACCACGTGTGGTCGAGTTTACTACCGAAGGTGAGATTGATCCTAAGTTCTCTTTATGGAAACGTGGTGGACATAACCATACTACTTTCTTAAATAAGGGCTTATCCCCGGAAGTGAAGGTACTCATTCAAGATGGAGTTGTTGCAAGGAAGGGAGCTAAAATAATATGGAAGGCCCTAGATAGCAACTAATGACACGCTTGCATAACACAACACGCCATCATAAATCTACGGCGATTACTTGGATTAAAACTTACGGCGATTACTTGGAGATCGCCACGGCCAACAACATTCTCACATCATTCAACGCGTGCGCTCTCAAATTAGTGTCAGAGGAAATTTTTTGATGACGAGGAAATCCCTACACGAGGCGTTGTCACACACCGTTTGTGGAGGGAAGCGCTCCTCCTACTCGAAACTGACATTGCCTCTTTCGTGAGCAACACTTCAAGCCTCTATCTATGACGACGCCGAGGTGTTCTTGATGCCTTGTACACCTTCCGCGTTTGAAATGGTGAAGAACCTCTCAATCGCGGATAAGAAGAAGGAACTCACAAAAAAGATTGGCCTCTTCATCGCTTTGGTGAAGGAGCCTTGTACTCCTCCTGCGACAATGGGAGCGCCTATTCAACCCCCGCTACGTACACATGGCTTGCGACACTCACTTCGAAATGCTTACTGTGACTGGGCGTATCTACTGGTATGTCGCAGTGTGTCATAGGCTCCGCGTTCGTCCTGAAGTCACGATTGTGGGCAAATTTTAAAGCGCAAAGACTTTCGATGAGTGTACACGGAACGGTCGCCTCTTGATAAAGAGCATTTTGGGTTTGGGTTCGAACTTACCCAAACCCAAATATGCCAAACAGCCGAGGACTTCCCGTGCGGTCTAGCGCATGAAGCTTGACACACATACTGCCAAAATACATATCGTTAAGCTGCCTGACGCTCAAGGCTTCAAGTTACTTGTGCGCGAAACGGGCAATTTATTTCTAAGGCAGATTTATTGGGTTTGGGTTGGGGTTCGAACGTACCCATACCCAAAGATGTCAAACAGCCGAGGGCTTCCCGTGCGGTCTAGCGCATGAAGCTTGACACACATACTGCCAAAATACATATCGTCGTTAAGTTGCCTGACGCTCAAGGCTTCAAGTTACTTGTGCGCGAAACGGGCAATTGATTTCTAAGGCAGATTTATTGGGTTTGGGTTGGGGTTCGAACGTACCCAAACCCAAAGATGCCAAACAGCCGAGGGCTTCCCATGCGGTCGAGCGCATGAAGCTTGGCGCAAATACTGCCAAAAATACATATTGTTAAGTTGCCTGACGCTCAAGGCTTCAAGTTACTTGTGCGCGAAACGGGCAATTTATTTCTAAGGCATATTTATTGGGTTTGGGTTTGGGTTCGAACTTACCCAAACCCAAAGATGCCAAACAGCCGAGGGCTTCCCATCTGTTCTAGCGCATGAAGCTTGGCGCAAATACTGCCAAAATACATATTGTTAAGTTGCCTGACGCTCAAGGCTTCAAGTTACTTGTGCGCGAAACGGGCAATTTATTTCTAAGGCAGATTTATTGGGTTTGGGTTGGGGTTCGAACGTACCCAAACCCAAAGATGCCAAACAGCCGAGGGCTTCCCGTCTGTTCTAGCGCACGAAACTTGGCACAACTACTGTCAACATATATATCTTTAAGTTGCCTGACGCTCAAGGCTTCAAGTTACTTGTGCACGAAACGGGCACTTTATTTCTAAGGCAGATTTATGAGTTTGAACAATGCCCACGATGCTCACAAAAATAAGTTGACTGTTTCGCCTATAAAGAGAGTTTGCGCTTAAGAGGGTGCACTAATATTACTATCAGCGATATTAGTGCCACGGTTCGTGCGCTAGTACGCACAAAAAGCCCTCGGCTGCAAAGTTTTCCATGCGTTGGGTCGACCCAGTCTTAAACCGCATCAACTTATCTTGCAGTCCCGGCTGCAAACAAAGCTGATCCGGTAGCGGATGGGGTCCATCCAGAGCTTAAATAGAAACTATAATTCGTCTTGTGAATACATTTGTGTAAGTTACGAACGTCGGGACAATTGTGCTTCATGTAATGTAATGAAAATCGCAAGGGGAGAGGTCTGTAGTAGCACAACAAAGTTGAGGCGGGCAAACGATGAGTTGTATTTCCATAACAAACAATGTGGTATTTTTGACATTCTGGCGTGCACTAAAAATCGCATTTTTTGGCATTTTCAGGTGTCTAAAAATGATTGCCACGTCATAGTGAATGTGACACGTAAGCGACTCGTAAGCGACACGTAGGCGACACGCAAGTCGACACGGAAGTTTCATTGCATATTATTACATAGTATGTGATTTATGCGTGATGATTTCGTAGTTAGCGAGCCCCTGTAGACTTTTTTTATTGCATTTTTGTTCGCATATCGGTATGCAATGTACACGTATGCAAACATGGGTACATCCACGTGCATGTTATGCCAGCATGCACGGTACAAGTTTATGGATGTGCGTATTCCGATGCTTCAATTCCCAGAAAACAAACTGCAGCTGAAATGGGTACTATCATATCATACACAAATCTATATCAGCATACAGATTTAATAAATATACACAAAAACCCCCCTGTCTATGAAGTCTGCTAGGCAAGAGATTTCGATTCATTTCACAGTGTCAAGGCTTTTATATTGCGATACATCGGAATCTATATGTGCAATCCATCATTATTTGCGGCACTTGTAGAAATCGCCAAGTTCGTCACGCCACACATGGGGGAAATGTGCAATGAACATTGCATGTCTTCCGCTTCCCTGCATGTTTCATTGTAGTTGTTCCACAAAGATTTCTCAGCCATGCCCCTCGGGAGAAGATTCATGCATCCCGTGTTGAGAAAACATATCCATGATGTAGGCAACAATACATTCTCGTTTGGATGGCATAGCTTCCTACGAAGTAAGATGCAGTCGCAGTTCAATGTGCGTCGTAGAAGTGTCAAGCTGAAAATTGAGTTGTGAGGACAAGGTAGGTGCTTAATTGCCTCCGTAGCGTAGCCGCCGTGGTTCCAATTGCCGCGACAGGTAATGTTCGGGGTGTGAACTAAACAAGCTCACTCCGGTGTAAGTAGACACTCACAGGAAATTCAGGTAAAGCATTTCGGATGATACTAGATCACAAGGATATTGTCGGATATCTGTATGTCGGTTAATAAAAATACTTCGGAGTTCCTGAGCACAGGTTGGTGCAGATTGTATCTAATTCAAAAACTGACATGAGAGCTTGCTCAGCTCTGTAAGTAGTAACATGTCGACTCGAATTCCCTCGGCTCACCTCGGATTCGATAGTCATATGCTCAGTCACGTCATGTACAGCAGTCCGATGGCCTGTCTTGTCATACAGCCCTTGGACTGAAACTGCCAATCATCCCTGGTCTGATTTTCTAAATAATCGTAGATCTGATGATGTGGCAAGAACTGGGGCACGCTCTCCTGGTTTCCCTCCGGTTCTATTCGGCTGTTTGAATATTAAATGGTTCCCCACCATTTCTGGATTGGTTTCCCGCCATTTCTGGATCGGTTTCCCACCAATTCTCCGTCAACCTGATCTGCTGTGGGACCGGTGCAGATATTCAAAAGTCACATCGGATGTTCAAAAGTCACATTCTGTCAGTCACCCTCGTCATACCTCTCGGCCATACTGGTGACTGTCATCAATGCTGTCACACGTCACTCTGACACGTCTGTCTCTCGTACTGACTCGCGATACACCCTAGTACAACTCTCCCCACCCCCCTTTAGGCGCGCCTACGTCCTCGCTAGGCTGTCCTGCCCTTATGTACATTGTCTGGAGGTTAGCATGCACTTGTGACAAGGATTGAGCTCGCTAAGCTCTCGGGTCCCCCGGGTCCGTGCCCCCCAGTTCTTGGGTCTGGGTCCCCTTCCGTATACTGGGTTTTCCCGAAAGCTCCTCACCGTCTCACGCTGCCAACGCTCAGACGGTTTGGGAACCCTGATACCCCCCCAGAACACAGGTATACTGCGGCCTTTGCGCCCCCAGGCTGACTGGCCTCGGTATCTTGAGTCTCGGACCCTACATTCTGGGAAAATCAGAAGACGCGTCTTCTGAACGTCTTCTGAGACGTCTTCTGAGACGTCTTCTGGACGTCTTCTGGGGTCCAGAAGACATCCAGAAGACATCCAGAAGACGTCTTCGGCGCGTCTTCTAATGTCTACCATCTTCTGGGTTCCAGAAGACGTCCGGAAGACCTTCGGGGAAGACATCCAGAAGTTATCTTCTGGACGTCTTCTGCATGTCTTCTGTCTTCTGAATCCCGGAAGACGTCTTCTTGATATCTTTTGGGCGTCTTCTGTACATCTTCCCCGAAGATCTTCCGGACGTCTTCTGAAACTCAGAAGATGGTAGACATTAGAAGACGCGTAGAAGACGTCTTCTGGATGTCTTCTAGATATCTTCTGGAACGCAGAAGTTATCAAGAAGACATCTTCCGGAATTCAGAAGATATACATAAGTCATGTAGAAGACGTCCAGAACGATATCTTCTGAATGCCTTCTGCATGTCTAATAAATTTCAACATTCGTATACGCATTCGCGCGGAATATTTTTAGGCTGAAATAAGTTTGCAAGAAGGATGAGTGCAAGCAAGATGTATGGCATGATACACTTCTCGCCATCCTTGACAAACATATTCTCAATGCAAGTTTGATACACGACAAGAGATGATTTGTTTGTGTGGAAGGCTAAGATGCTTTGGAGACTAAAATTGCATTAACAATATTACTTTTCAATCAAGAATCTAATCATAAGGAGGGCCACGCATATTATTATCCTAACTAGCTAAGTGTCTAGAACTACTTCACATTCATGTTCTAAACAACTAATCTAATTACCTAGAAACGATGTTCAACTAACATGCACACATAGCACAGGTCTTGGACCACGCAAAAACATGGGTTTTCCACTCGCTCGTTTTTAACCGATCTGAAAAACAACGCACACCAAAATACCAACACTTAGTAGAGTGAAAACACACAAAGAATACAAGCACAAATTCCTAGGAAGGGTAAGGTAAGTACCTTTACTCTTCTAGTTGTGGGCGATGGGCTGAAAATGCGCTTTTCCCAATTGCTCATTTTCAGCCGATCTGAAAAACAAAGCGCACCTCAAAACCAAAGGTTAGTAAAGCGGGAAAACACAACGCATAAAGGCAGTATTTTCTAGGTGTGACACTAGGGGATTATAGAGCAAATGCCTTTACTTGTGGTGTTGAGGTTGGGCTGAAAATTTACCTTTTGGACTAGGTCATTTTCAGCCGATCTGAAAAACAAAGCGCAACGCAAAACCAAAGGTAGAAAGGTTAGTAAAGCGCAAAAATAGTACGAGACGAAATACAAGATTACCGAAGGAAAACAAAAAGGCCTAGTGGTGTGAGTTGGAATCGAACCAACATCATCTCGTCCAAAGGACGAGCGAGAACACATGTCTCGTTCACACCTCAATTAGACGCTAAGCACGCCGAAGTGCGCGTAAAAAACCAAGGCACGAAAAGCACCCGCAATCACTATTGAAGTATTGCGTTGTGCAACGTTTTTCTGTTAGACGAACTATTTTAAAAGGACCACTTCACCCAGCAGCAGTCCGCGGAAAACGAGGCTGCAGTGGACTTGAGTTGGATGTAAAAGTGGTAGATGCAAAATTCACTTCAACGTTAAATAAAATTCAAACTCGAACGGTCATGTCGATGTGCGGTGCGGTGCTCACTCCCCTGCGCTGGGCCTGACGATGCGATGCGATGCGATGCTAATGCTAGCTGACGATGACGCCTGACCACGACCGCGACCACACGCCAGCGCCACACCAGCGCAGCGCAGCGCTGGCAGATTTCCGGGTTTGCTATCCGCGGTATCGTGCAGTCATCACGTCTCACGCGACTCACTGCGCGCGTGATCGACTGTTCGACCGTTGCTAGGAGAGATGGTGCTCTAAAACAAGAGCAGTTTCTTCTACCAAATTCGTCGGCCGTTTTGACTTAGTAACTTGGTACGTATGCCCCTCTCCAGAACAAACGACTTGTTTTTTTGCACTTCTACCTTCACCATACAATTATGCCCATTATTTTGCACCTTATATGTTTTTTTTTGTTTTTTCGCGATTCTTTAAAGTTTTTTTCAAAAAAACAAAAAAAAAATGATAATAATAATAATAATAATAATACGGAAGACACCCCAGATACCTTTTGTGCATCTTGTTGCCCTCCAGAGATGTCTTTGAGGAAGACATGTCTTCTGGAAATCAGAAACTTGCAGAAGACACGCCGACGTTCCACCGAACGTCTTAACATTCCTCTTCGGCGCATCTTCCTCACTTTTTAGAGGGTCTTCTGCGCGTCTTCTAATGTCTACGTATTGGAGTGAGCCCTCCCGTATTGAAGTAGTATTGAACAGATTCTCCTCTAAAAAGTTTTTTAATTTTTGTAAAGGTCAATATGCGTGCAACCGCCTGCAGGGCTCAAGGCAGGGATCACTTCAATACGTGAGGGCTCACTTCAATACGTGAGGGCTCAAGACCTTGAGCCCTGCCTTTAGCCCCCCCTTTCAGTATGCTGCGGAAGTGTTGAAGTGAGCCCTAAAAAAGTTGAAAAAACATGTTCTTCAATTATGGTGAGACTTGTTATATGGACTCAGGAGCTATATTTTGCGACATAGCTTGTGTGCGTTTTTTGTGGGGGGGGTCCGAAAACCTACTTTTGGGTTATTGCTTTACTTGAAAGTTCCTTCAGCATATCGTCAATATGTCCGCAGTATATGTCCAACATATTACAGCATAGTTGCAGTACATTTTCGAAGGGTGATGGCCGTGGTAAAGGGGACTTCAATGCAGTATGGTCCGAGGAGATCAACTTGTTCATGGTGAAAAGCGACCTCGCCACGAGCGATCCCCTCAATCATCATCACCAAGTGATGCGGAGCGACATCGAACCGGCTTGCCTTCGGCTAGAGCCGCCGCCCTCGTCCAAGGGAAGGCGGCCCCCCCCGTACAACAATCTTCGTTAGCCAAGCGCGCGATGAGAAATCCCGCGCAAGGCGGGTGCTTAGCCGATCGAGAGCCGATCAAACCTTCCAATGCTCAGGAGGGTACATCGCTCAAACCCCCTCCCAATATCAAGCTCATATTCCCGGAAGGTTGGAGTACCGCGGAAGGCTTCCGCGACCCGGAGTATGAAACGATTACGAAGAAGGAACGCCTTTTGGCGTGGATTGCGCCTCCACATCTTCCAATATCTACGAGGGAACTGGAGTTGTCCGCGAGGTAGCACCCTTTCTCTTTCTTCTCGACGTTGAGGTTGTGTCTTTCTTGCTTCACAGGACTCTTTGCTACATGTATGCAACATGGTTACCATATGTTGCATACATATTGAGAGCATATTGTAGGGATCCTGGAACACATTGCAGGAAAGTCGATCCGCACTATGTGGAAGTGGACACGGTATGGCATCATAAGTGGCTGCCAACGCGACTGCTCCCGCACGATTTCTCCAGATTGGCGCACGATTTATCTCCAGACAATACCGCGTGGCCGGCTTGGTTACCACCTTCCGACATCTTGGAGCTAGAACCGGCAACGGTAACCTTTAAAGGGAAATCGTTTCGACTTGTTCCACCGGTGCCTAATTCCTTGCAACGGATTGTCGAAAGGATTCGTGGCATGCAAGAGGCAAGGTAAGGGACTCTCGTGGGGCATGATTTCCCTCCCACCATTCCTCACGTGGCTCGCTGCAATAGTGCTGCAGCACGCTATCGTGATGGTTGCAGCATGTTGATGGGATGTTGATAACATGTTGGGACGATATTGTGCAGAGATGCGGGTGAGGCGCCCCCCGAGGCGCACGAGCGAGGCCCAAAGCAAGGAGACTCCCCCGCCGCCCAATGCTGAGGCACCCACGAGCCCTTCACTAGCCGGCGGGAGTGCAAGGTAAGGGACTCTCGTGGGGCATGATTTCCCTCCCACCATTCCTCACGTGGCTCGCTGCAATAGTGCTGCAGCACGCTATCGTGATGGTTGCAGCATGTTGATGGGATGTTGAAAACATGTTGGGACGATATTGTGCAAAGATGCGGGCGAGGCGCCCCCCGAGGCGTACGAGGCATAGGAGGGGCATGCTTTAGATGGGACCATTGGAAGTAGCATGCCTGACTTGCGGGCATCCTCAATGTCGACTAGTGCATCGTCCATATCGAAGAGCTTTTCCAGGTGATACATCTCATCATGTTTCCTTGCCTACTTGCTTTCGCCGTAACTATGCTGCAGCACGCTATCGTGATGGTTGCAGCATGTTGATGGGATGTTGGAAACATGTTGGGACGATATTGTGCAGAGATGCGGGCGAGGCGCCCCCCGAGGCGCACGAGGCGGCAAATTCAGCTCGTTTAGACGACAGCAGGTACTATTTCGGGATTTCTGGATTCATTGATGCAGTCACTGTTGACGCGGAACGTAGTCCTCACCAATTTCCACTTGACGTTACCCCCGAGGGAGACAACCTACCATCGAATGTGGAAGAAGCCTACGACTTCTCCGAAGCTCATCAAGCGATTTTGACACCGATCCGTATGGAAACTGTTGTCTACCTAGTACACGATGGCAACTTCGAGGCGACTACATACGGCTCGCTGCTGGCCGACGACTCTCAACTCGATAATCCTACACGACAACACGAGACAATGTGCGGGAGGTTCGGTGCCTTGGGCGACATTGGAGGAGCGTTTCGACAATAAATGATTGGCCAGATTTGATCCGTGCGGTTGGAGTTTGGTCTTTAATTGCAGTTACCACGGATGCCATGGCTGCTGAGATGGAAGAGCCCATGAGGTATGTACGAATATTTAGGCACCTCAACTTGCATACTGATTTTTCATGATATAATATGTTGCAATATATCAGAAACCGTTGCCGGTATATTGAATATGTATGGGAGATATACTGCGGTGGGCGAAGCAGATCTCCGGTGGAAGAGCCAGCTGAGGTGAAGGACACGGAGATGGGTGAGGTGAAGGACACGGCGGGCGAAGCCGATCCTTCGCTCTCGCTCCATGCAATGCATCGTCGAAATGTGGGCACCGTAACATTGGAGCGAGGGCGGTTTCTATGTGATTGTGCCATGTGCTACGGAGTTGACCTACGTGGAAACGTGGTGAGCAAGGCCACCCGCACACGACATCGGAAACTCCACGGGCGGATCCAGTCACCCGCACCGGACTCTGAAGAAATCGATGCTGTAGTTTGTGGCAACCGCGGCGAAACCTTATTAAGGTACTCTCCGCCCTTTCTCTCCCATGAATGATTGGGCAAGCTTGCGTGACAACACATTCGCAATATGTTGACAACGTATTGGAGGTGCATTGCAACTCTCCTACAGACATACGGATGTGGACGTCACGATGGATGACAAGGAGGGCGAACATGCTGAGGAAGCCGGGAGGACAAACGCAGAAGACGAGGTGGTACACGCACAACAGGACGTGGAAGCCAAGGATGTGTCGAGTCAAGGCGGTGAGGCCGGAGTTCCCGACGACGAGGATGGCGATGCGCCTAAGACCGAGGATGCCGATGGTGAGACCAAGGATGTGCTAGGAGGCAAGCACAAGAGCAAGAAAAACGGCTAAGTACAAAACGCAAGAGTACTCAGTACGGAGTACAGTAGGACCGATCAGAATGATGTTGATGTGAGGTGCCTAGCCTGTTGTACGGAGTACTCAGTACAGTTGAGTTATGGAGAGAGTTCCTGAATGCATAAGAACTCTAAGTGTAACCAGTTTCGGGGATGAGAACTGAACTGAGAATTGTAAGCCGTAACTGCTGTAAAAAGCATAGCTATAAAGATTTACGAAACCGAAGTCTTGTAGTAATAACTTGAAGGATTTACGAAACCGAAGTCCGATAGTTGACCATACGTAAGCATACCTCGTGCGGTCGTTTAATAAGTGTAGAATAGTATAAGCCCGAAAGTGTAAAGAAGAGAAGAAACTGGAGTGGTAGCCTCCTACAAAATGGTAATTGGATCGTTTTTACCGGTCGCTTCCTGAAAATTTCTGTTTCTGCGTATTCTGATTGCACCCCCCTTGCGTGGTGCCTTTCGCCCGGCGTTTTGTTTTGCGAAATCGAGAACAGTGTGTCGTGCGTTTCTGCTTCGTGTTGGTGGGTGCGTGGTTGTGGGATTCAGGTGCTCTAGGAGTGGAATTCTCCGAGTGCTTTGATCCGCGACGTAGTTTGGTACGACTACCTAGCAATGAAGGAGGTGGCTTGGGGCCCTTGGTCCTCCCTCCCCTTTGCGAATGTACTTTGAGTCTGTCCTCGAAAGGGACGGCTGCCCTGACGTGGCGTTGTAGCGTCCTTTGCGTATATGCAATTTGGAATTTGCGTGTATGACTTTGGAATTGTTTTTACTTTTACGAACGAAAACGTGTTTTGCGTAGATTCTTTCTTTTGATCTAGGATGTTTTGTCGTGCGCTTTGGGCGGCGTGTCGGTTTGGCTGCGGGTTGGTGATGCCGGGTTTCAGGTGTTCTTGAGGTTCCGATCTCCGGGTACTTTGGGCCGCGAGGAGATTCAGGCGCGCTTCTGCCCTAGCATGTTTCTTGTTCACGCATACACTTGAGCTCGTGTCACGAGCGCACAATTGCGCAAGGTCGGGCTTGGGATTTGAGATCGCGTGGATTTTTCGGCGGAACCGACCCTTCGCGGCGGGAGCGCTGCGCGATTTTTTTAAAATTGTGCGGCCTTTGCTGAATTGACCCCGTGTTTCTCAATCTCGGGTAGCCTAGGGCTTGCGCCCTCTATACTCAGGAATTGCCGCGCTTCGGCCGGTTTGACCACTCGGCTCGTGCCTGAGTGGTGGATTTCTGGGTGCGGCGTGTGCTTGTTGCTTTGCATGGGCGTAAGTGCCTTCACTACGTTGGTTAATTGGCACGTCACGGCCTAGGTCACGGCGGTCCCCGGGGTGAGCGTCGGGATGAGCCGTGCCAAGCGCGTGGCTTCGCGGTGCGCGGTGCGTATGGCTCAGCGGCGGGCTTGGGATCGGGCGGCGTGGTTCATTCTGCGGCTTCAGGTGTTGCGGGATGTCCGTGTCGGGCGCGACCGTTGCGTGGTTTGGCTTAGGGGTCAGGAGATGCGGGATCGGGCGGCGGGTTTGCGGGCGTGGCGGCGGGCGGCGTTTTTCGTTGCTAGGCTTAGCTTTTTGCGAGTGGCGTCCCGTGGGGTTGTGCGCCGTGCGGTCTTGCGCCTGTCCGAAGGGGGGGGGAGGTACCTCAGATCGGACGAGCGCAGAGCGCACTCGGCGTACGGCCACGTCACCGGTGCTACCTTTAGGGGAGCGCGTGACCACAGCCACTGCGCGAGCGCTGCCCTAAGCGAGGCGTGCGGCCACATCGGCGTTGCCCCTAGCGAGGTGCGCGGCCACTGCCCTAGCACCAGCGCTGCCCCTGGCGAGGCGCGTGGTGGCAGTCGCGGCATTGGCGCTGCCCCTGGCGAGGCGCGTGGTGGCAGTCGCGGCACTGGCGCTGCCCCTAGCGAGGCGCGTGGTGGCAGTCGCGGCACTGGCGCTGCCCCTAGCGAGGCGCGCGGCCACATCGGCGCTGCCCCTGGCGAGGCGCGTGGTGGCAGTCGCGGCACTGGCGCTGCCCCTGGCGAGGCGCGTGGTGGCAGTCGCAGCACTGGCGCTGCCCCTAGCGAGGCGCGTGGTGGCAGTCGCGGCACGGCGCTGCCCCTAGCGAGGCGCGTGGTGGCAGTCGCGGCACTGGCGCTGCCCCTAGCGCTGGCGTGCCTAGCGAGGCGTGCGGTCACATCGGCGCCGCTCTGAGCGATGCACGCGGCCACAGCCACAGCATTGGCACTGCCCCTAGCGAGGCGCGCGGCCACTTCGGCGCCGCTCTGAGCGAGGCACGTGGCCACAGGCACGGCGCTGGCGCTGCCCCTAGCGAGGCGCGCAACCACATCGGCATTGCCCCTAGCGAGGTGCGCGGCCACTGCCCTAGCACCAGCGCTGCCCCTGGCGAGGCGAGTGGTGGCAGTCGCGGCACGAGCGCTGCCCCTAGCGAGGCGCGTGGTGGCAGTCGCGGCTCTGGCGCTGCCCCTAGCGAGGCGCGTGGTGGCAGTCGCGGCACTGGCGCTGCCCCTAGCGAGGCGCGCGGCCACATCGGCGCTGCCCCTAGCGAGGCGCGCGGCCACATCGGCGCTGCCCCTAGCGAGGCGCGCGGCCACATCGGCGCCGCTCTGAGCGAGGCACGCGGCTACAGGCACGGCGCTGGCGCTGCCCCTAGCGAGGCGCGCAACCACATTGGCGCTGCTCTGAGCATGGCGCACGGCCACGGCACGAGCGATGCCTCGAGCGAGGCGCGCGGCGACGGCCACAGCGCAAGCGCTGCCCAGAGCGAAGCGCACGGCCACTGTGCAAGTGCCGTCCCTAGCGGGGCGTGCAGTGGCAAGCATGGCGCGAGCATGCGCTACATATGCCCTGGCGCGAGGCGCACCCATAGCCATAGCGCTAGCACTGCCCCTAGCGAGCCCCGCGAGCACGGCCATGGCACCGGCGCAACCCCCTGTGAGGTGCACGGCCGCGGTCGGAGCGCTGGCAGTGACCAGAGCGAGGCGCTAGACCACAGCCAGAGCGCTGGCGGTGCCCCGAGCGAGGCGCGCGACCAAAGCCACGACACAGACGCGCGCGCTGGCGCGACACGCACCCAGCCGTCCGTTGATGCGGAGCCTTGGAGGCCGCTCACGGCGCCACCACTAGGCCCATATCCGCAGTCGTCGGTGGAGGTGCTGCCCGGGGAGCGCACACAGTGGCCACCTGACGGTAGTAGAGCAGGAGTGTTGCCCCAGGAGCACACACTGCCGCCACCCGACGAGGAGGCGGAGGCGTCGCTCCGAGAGTGCGCACAGCTGGCCCCTGGCAGCACATTGGCGGTGGGGCCCGACGAGTGCGCGCAGCGGCCACCTGCCAGCAGAGTCGAGTCACCGCGTGAGGGGCGCACGCAGTCATCATCGGAGCGCACAGTCGAGGTGCAGCCCATGGAGTGTGCACGGAAGTCCTCTAGTGGCTCTGCCGAGGTGCTGCCCGAGGAGGTGTCATTGCCGCTACCTAGCGGCGAGGCGGAGGCGTTTCTCCGAGAGGGCGCACGACTGCCCCTAGCCACACGGACCTGTTAGGCTCGCAGGCTCTCGACGTTGCGGCCGCGTCGCCCGATGCGGGGAAGTGCTGCGGTGTCCCTGATGCGGCAGGCCCAGCACCCACGAGGCGAGCGAGCCGTAGAGGGAGGCGAGCAGGTCGCCGCGGGAGGCGAGGAGCCCGTGGTAGGCGAGGCGTGGTCGAGCCATCGGCCGAGGCGTTGGACTCGACAGGCTTGCAGGCTCTCGGCGTTGAGGCCGCTTCGCCGGATGCGAGGAGGTGGCATGATACCCGGGTTGCGGCAAGCGCGACCCCCACGAGGCGAGCATGCCGTCGGGGGAGGCGAGCAGGTCGCCGCGGGAGGCGAGGGACCCATGATAGGCGAGGCGTGGTCGGGCCATCGGCCGAGGCATTGGACTCGACAGGCTCGCAGGCTCTCGGCGTCCAGGCCGTGTCGCAGGATGCGAGAGGGAGGAGCGATGCTCGGAGTGCGATAGGCGCGACCCCCACGAGGCGAGCATGCCGTCGGGGGAGGCGAGCAGGTCGCCGCGGGAGGCGAGGGACCCATGATAGGCGAGGCGTGGTCGGGCCATCGGCCGAGGCATTGGACCCGACAGGCTCGCAGGCTCTCGGCGTCCAGGCCGTGTCGCAGGATGCGAGAGGGAGGAGCGATGCTCGGAGTGCGATAGGCGCGACCCCCACGAGGCGAGCATGCCGTCGGAGGAGGCGAGCAGGTCGCCGCGGGAGACGAGGGGCCCGCGATAGAAGGCGGATAGCCTCACGTAGGAGGCGAGGGGCCCGTGGCACGAGGAGCTCGGTGGGTGTCGCACCGGACCCTAGTGGCGTTGCTGAGCCAAAGGCTGAGAGCATAGCGCTCACGAGCCTAGCTAAGGGTGTGAGCAGACAACTATCAGTTGCTCCATGCTCACATCCTTACGCACTTGGGGAAGCAAACGCCATCTGGAGAGTCCACCTCTACGAGGGGGCCCTCGAGGCGTACTAGGGAAGTATTAGGAGGTTTAGGACTTAGGGTAGGAACAGTAGGCGTACGCGGAGCGACCCTGCAAGGAGGCCCACCCTTGTAGGCGTGTCGCCACGAGGTGAGCACACCGAGGTGCTCACCCGCGCCCTCCCCTTAGGGCCACCGAGAGTGAAGCGTCCGGGAGCGGACCGCTTTTTCTTTTGGGGGGGAGAGAGCGCGCCGCGAGTGGCAGATGGCAGCCACCGCGAGCGCGCCGGGCGCACCGCCATGAGGCAGCAGCTCTCGCTGTGCTGTCTCGGGCTGCGTGACGCGCCGCTGCCCCGCCAGGCACACCAGACGCATGGTGCCTGGGGGTAGCGCGCAGCGTGTGCACCGCGTCCAGGCGCATCGGGCCTCCTTGCAAAGGTTGATGCGCGTGCCTGGGAGCAGCACACCGCGCACGCATGCCCCGCCGCCGAGCGCGGAGCGCGGCACCCACACTCTGGGTGCTGATGAGGCCGGC